>OX578139.1:107731529-107851529 GCA_951213105.1 Amaurobius ferox
CCCAAACTGTCCCCATGTTAACGCAGATTATGGGCACGTTAAACATGTGGGTCTGAAAATATCTGAGAGGTTGGTGGTAGGGGAAGGAGGGTATGATCCCTGATGTGAATGCCCCCCCACTGGTTTCTGGTCTATATTGTGTGGCACTCTCCCGACCGTCCAAACATACATTACACCTTCGAATAGGTCGAACGATCTGTGTCGAAGGAAAGAAAGATCCTGTGACGCAATTAACATGGATAAATGATATTTTTAAATACTTATTACTTTAGGGTTACAGCTAGCATTTTCGAATTTTTGAGTCAATGTTAAACTCCAGGTTTATGAAATTCTAGGAGCTTTAAAGTCGGCACAAAGTTAGATTATATAACAAAATCAACATAAACAAGTGCTGCTTTCAATATTTATTATTTGAGGGAGTGCCATGGTTAAAAATGTTCGAATCGTTTAATGAACGTGAAACTCCAATTTTATTGAGGTAGGGACGAAATATTACTCAGCGGTGGATCAGATGATAAAACGCATAAGGATAATTGTTGATTTAAAGTATTTATTTTTTAGGGAGTGATTAACGCTCAGGTGTGCTGTTCATACACCATCATAGGTATTTTAGCTAATATCTTACAAACAACATAATAATTCAATCATAAAGAAAGTAATATGCTAAGCTATTTTCAGCTTATCTATAGATCTTCTTATTTTCGTTACGCAACTATGAACCCGCACAAGAAGAAGTAAACAGACCAATATTAAACTGGAAATTTCTTGAGCAAGATGCCTCGATTTCCACCTGTCGCAATCTTTTCGAAGTGCGAAAATAAATTTGAGGTTTAACTGACCAATTTCGCGGAAACCTTCTTTACTTCGTTCATCAACCCAGACTTTATTTGGTTGAAAAAATTCTAGGGCAGAAAATAAGAGGGAAAAAAAAACGTCTCTAAGAATGCTTAATAATGAAGTCCAGCGAATAAAAAGGTTCCGGTCTCTAAGAAAATGCAGAGAAAATGTGAAATGAGTTCCTTGCGGTACGGGTTTCGCCCACAGTTCTCTCCGAACGACTTCATTAGACGCTTATTGAGTCAAGATACGAGCTAACCCGAGGTCAGAGGCGGATCGATGCGGACCTGGATGCAGAATTGCCTCCCACGATCTGTTTTTAGAGTTTTTCGTACTATTATGTAAGAAAGTATCGTTTTTCTGAAATTTTTTTAAACTCAAGATTTTGACGGATTAGCGCATGCGCGTTTAAAGACTTGAAGCAATTGTAGCCACATTTTGAAAGATAACCGCCTCATTCTCTCTCTTCCTTCTGTGTGTTTGTTTGTGTGTTTGTGTGTGTATTTATCTGTTTGTGTATCTGTGTCTGCATGTCTATATATGCGTGTATGTGTGTGTGTATGTATCTGTTTATGTATCTGTATATGTGTGAATGTGCGTGTATGTGAGTATTTATCTGTTTATGTGTCTGTGTGAGCGTGCGTCTGCATGCGTGTGTGAGTATTTATCTGTTTATGTATCTGTGTGAGTGTGCGTCTGCATGTATGTGTGAGTATTTATCTGTTTATGTATCTGTGACTGCATGTATATATTGTGTGTGTGTGTGTGTGTGTTTGTGTGTATGTGTGTGCTAGTATGTGTGTATTTATCTGCTTATATATCTGTGTTTGCATGTCTATGTGTGTGTGTGTGTGTGTGTATTTATCTGTTTATGAGTCTGTACCTGTGTCTGCATGTCTCTCTGTGTGTGCTTATATGTCTGTATGTGTTTCTGTAGGTGTATGTATTTCTATGTGTGCGTGTCTTTGAGGTTTAGATACGATGGCCAAGGAATGATTGCGCTTATTGATGTGAAATTTCATGAGTAGATATATTGTGTAAAAAGATAGAAACAGATAGGATTTGTAGTAATTTACGAAGTTAAAACTTGAATTATTCGATTTTTCTAAGATTTTCTAGGCATTTTTTCCTATGGAAAAAGCTGCAATAACCCCAAAATAATGCATATAATTCACTAAATTTTCTAAGCTATTGTCACATTAAAAGAGGAAAATGTTCAGAAATTTTCAAGGAATTTTTACACATTTTTTACTCTGATACTAGTTAGCATACACACGGAATTAAACAAATGGAAAAAAGCTTCAAAATATTTCAATCTAATCCTGTCCAGTTTAAGAGATGTAATCTTGTCCAGTCCAGTCCATTCCAACTCAGAGAAGGTATTAACTAAATGTGCTCATATTAAATCTTACACAACAACATGTCTTAAATAATAAAAGAGAATACTTGTGTATCTGTCTGTCGTATCTCTGCATAGTCATGCAAAGCAAAGCCACGAAAATCAGCATACCTGAGTATAGGCTTGGTTGTATCTTAGAGGCTTTTATTAATTCGAATTAGTTTAAAACTTACAATGTTTAAAGCTAAATTTTGGCACATAGTTTGCCGTCTTTTATTCAAATTTACCAACACGGAAATAGTGCATAAGATCGCGAAAGTAACAGACGATGATCTCGACAGTGTGAAAGATTGTCTCAAAAGTCAAGCAACTGATTAAAAATTGAGTGTAATTTAAAATATCAAATTCTAATTCAGTGAATTTTACGGATAATTATTTCAAATTGAATATGTGGACATCTTTGCTTTATGTAAGACATGTTCACCTAAAGCAGACTAATTGGATAAAAATAACCACTCAGTATTTTACTCTGATTTTTTTTAACACTTTACAACAAAGTTGAAAGTGTTTATGACTTTGTTCATTCTGTCTGTCTGTCTGTCTGTCCGTCTGTCCATTAGCACGATAACTGCCGTAAAAATGATTTTATCAAAATGGAATTTTAGTATGTTGTTCAGACGGTCTGTGGGACCTATGGGAATATAAATGAATAATATCACCCAATTAGTTTTAGATTGAACCCGGGTTGAAAAAATGAAGTCCATTGAACCCTATGGGACCTAATTATTCAAACATTTTTAAGCGGATTTAAAATTCACAAATTGATTTGAAAGTCTTGGGAAATATTCAAATTATCCCATAAAATATATATAAAAAAAATCAGCAAAATATATTCAGTAGTTTTTTAAATAAAAATTAAAATAATAATTACACCTTTTATATGAAGCGATCACTTGACCATTATATGAAAAAAGCACGTGACCATTATATGAAGAGATCACGTGACCCACTTCAAAATAAAATATGGCATCCATCTTGTGTCAAAATCGTGATTTTTAAAGTTCCTTTTAATTCGTATTTAGTGCTGTATCCGTCCTAAAACCGCTTTATTTTTGCTTAAATTCTATGCATCTACATACTGAAATAACGCAATTACAATATATTTGAGTTTCAATGATCATCCAAATTTGATTATTTCTACAACGAAGCCTAGTTTCCACTTATGGAAAATGTAAACAGCAAAATATGTAGAATGAGTTGTATAAGAATTGCTCCATTTCTTTAACGCAAAATTAATTGCGCTATGGAGTTATTAGCAAAATTATTATCTCATGGAATCTGTAATGTAGCTGATATGAATGAAATATTCATTGATTTTACAGAAAGAAGGATGATTTTTTGGATGAAGTTTTAAGCATAGAGTTTAATTACTTGTACCTCCATAGTTTTTAAATAAAATAAATCATAGTATTGTGATGAATGTAATGATTGGAAAAATGTTTACGAATGAAATGCTGCTTTTATAGAGAGAGCCAGGTGTGTTATATTTAGATGACGTCATTTGAATAAATTTCAGTTGTTTTCAATGAAGTTTTCAAATATAATAAATTAATGTATTATTGTGGTAATTTTTAAAATATTACCGAGGAATGTATCGCATTTTAGAGATGTTTAAATAAAATTGCATTGATGTTGGAAAGTGTTTCATAATCAATGCTTTATGCATGATTGATCTTTCTTGTTTATTCTAAGAAGACGTTCTTTCATGGAGTAAGATTATCGTTACTGCATATATCGTGCTTGGATTGCATGCTCCCCTGTCAGTGGTTTCTTTGGGTATAGAGTCGGGTTATCGTTTTTGCATGTATTGTACACAGATTGCATACTCTCGTGCAGTGTCGTTAGTTCTTACCTATCCTCTTAGTGATCGTATCGTTATTAAATGGAATGGGAATTTAACGTCCTCCCATGCAACATACACGGATTGTACGCATCTGCGCTGATGTCAGGTACGTGGTCGACGGTTACTGTAAGAAATTTATTGCAAATCACGAATTTTTTCAAAAGGATGCCGATTAAATTAGAATGTTTTAACGTTTTATATTTATTTTTATTTATAACAAGAGTACTTTGACATGGACTTAGTTTAAAATAAATACCAGACAAACAAGGGCAGGTATGCAAACACATATCTATCTCATTACTCGTGTTCGAAATTCAAATCCAGTTCCTATGTCTCTGAAAACTACAGAGCAAAAAGGTTTGACTGCTAGAGGGCCTTGTAACTCGCTGAAAGCATCAGGAGAAAAGAATGTATGCATTTCATACTTCAGAAAACCTCTTGTTAAGAGGAAGCTTGGAAATTACCTGTACTGAAAGAAAATAAATTTCTTTTCCGAACATATCAGTGAAGGAAATTTATTTATAGCGAGTTGACAGAATGTCTATAACTAAGAAATCATTTATTAAGATTTTTTAACGGAAAAGCTTTTCATTTTGTTAAAAAAATGTCAGGTTTTACGATTTTCTTTTATCCAGCAAGGAAAAAAAATATTATTAGAATTAGTTAGTAAATATATTAAACTCTTTTGACTTCATTTTCTGTGAGTTTTAATAACTCCAAATGATTTTTGGAGAATAAAAGTCAAATCAGCTTGCGGCCGAAATTTGATGAGCGAATAAAATGCTTTCGAACGTTTTGATGCTCCGGAGCTGAGTTGTATATCTTTGTAAAGCCCTTTACGCCAGTTTTGCGAAAATTTCCTCTAAAGATTTGTATGCAACTGTTATATCTCAATTTCCCGCAGGTGTTTCCGGCAAGTGTTTTCCTGCAAGTGTTTTCCTGCAAGTGTTTCACCTTGGAAAAGTTTAGCGAAAGCTCAGCGGAATTTGGAAGAGAAATATTAAAAAGCATTTTTCCAAATATCTGTGGCAATATATTTTATATACTATTTGACGATGCGAGAGCGATTTGAACACAGAAAACACTCCTCAGATCTAGTTTTATTAGGAAAACTTGAGCAACGTGTATACGCACAAATAACACAGTAATGCAGCATACAGATTTTGTGAGGATATGTTGGATCCCCTTCGTCAGTCTTCAAAAGAACCAACAAACACGAAGAATCCCCTTCGTCAGTGCAAAAGTTCTTAGGAAAGTTCTTAGGAAAGTTCTTTAGCACACTAATATATTTTCAAGGACAGTTTCGCAGGTTGGTTATATCCATGATAAAGTGATCATGTCCGATCGAATAAGTATTTCAGCGTTTCTAGAGTAGAATTAAAAAAAATGGATCATAAATACGATGTCAAAGCGAGATAGTTAAAAATTAAAACCAATGACAAAGTTGTAGAATATTGACTAATTAGTAGGAATTAACCGTAAAACCGTTGCGAAAGTAATTTATTGACAAACTGATGTTCTATTCAGAAATACTGAAATACACATGCAAAGGAATTTATTGTTTAAAAAAATAAGTATATATAAAATAATTAAAAGTCCTTCGTTAAGCAACAGTGCACATTTTAATTCGCAAAAGCGTATGTTCTCGGTACTTTGATTAGCATAGCAAGTGTCACTGTGTTGCATTCCCTGATGATCCGACTTTTTGGCAGGTATTTGTTTTCTTACATATACGCGTTTCATGCTTTTCTGATACCGATTCTTACTCATTAGATAATTTTATATAATTTTGTAATTGCCATATTTCTTCTACATTTCTCACATGTTTTTTTGTCGTGTCGTTATCCCAATTTTTTAAATTATCAGCTAGGAATGCTGCGATTAATTTTATTCGACTGGGCATGACCACTTTCTTGGACCTAACATTTATACTTACGGATCTTTTTTTACAAAGTTATGACTTTTACAACATTATTAAAAGTCACTACACACTGATCCTTTTCCCCCCGTTTTTCCACTGGAGGGTTTAGGAGGAAAAAACGTATGGTAAAACACTCCTCAGATCTAGTTTTATTAGGAAAACTTGAGCAACGTATATACGCACAAATAACACAGTAATGCAGCATACAGATTTTGTGAGGATATGTTGGATCCCCTTCGTCAGTCTTCAAAAGAACCAACAAACACGAAGAATCCCCTTCGTCAGTGCAAAAGAACCAACAACCACGGAGGATCCCCCTCGTCAGTGAAAGAGAACCAACAAACAGGAAGGACCTCCTTCGCCAGTGCAAAAGAACAAATAAACACGGAGGATCCCCTTCGTCGGTGAAAGAAAACCAACAAACACGAAGGATCCCCTTCGCCAGTGCAAAAGAACAAATAAACACGGAGAATCCCCTTCGTCAGTGAAAGAAAACCAACAAACACGAAGGGGCCCCTTTCATCAGTGCAGAAGAACCAACAACCACGGAGGATCCCCTTCGTCAGTGAAAGAGAACTAACAAACACGAAGGATCCCCTTCGCCAGTGCAAAAGAACAAATAAACACGGAGAAGCCCCTTCGTCAGTGAAAGAAAACCAACAAAGACGAAGGGGCCCCTTTCATCAGTGCAGAAGAACCAACAACCACGGAGGATCCCCTTCGTCAGTGAAAGAGAACCTACAAACACGAAGGATCCCCTTCGCCAGTGCAAAAGAACAAATAAACACGGAGAATCCCCTTCGTCAGTGAAAGAAAACCAACAAACACGAAGGGGCCCCTTTCATCAGTGCAGAAGAACCAACAACCACGGAGGATCCCCTTCGTCAGTGAAAGAGAACCTACAAACACGAAGGATCCCCTTCGCCAGTGCAAAAGAACAAATAAACACGGAGAATCCCCTTCGTCAGTGAAAGGAAACCAACAAACACGAAGGGGCCCCTTTCATCAGTGCAGAAGAACCAACAACCACGGAGGATCCCCTTCGTCAGTGAAAGAGAACCTACAAACACGAAGGATCCCCTTCGCCAGTGCAAAAGAACAAATAAACACGGAGAATCCCCTTCGTCAGTGAAAGAAAACCAACAAACACGAAGGGGCCCCTTTCATCAATGCAGAAGAACCAACAACCACGGAGGATCCCCTTCGTCAGTGAAAGAGAACCAACAAACACGAAGGATCCCCTTCGCCAGTGCAAAAGTACAAATAAACACGGAGAATCCCCTTCGTCAGTGAAAGAAAACCAACAAACACGAAGGGGCCCCTTTCATCAGTGCAGAAGAACCAACAACCACGGAGGATCCCCTTCGTCAGTGAAAGAGAACCAACAAACACGAAGGATCCCCTTCGCCAGTGCAAAAGAACAAATAAACACGGAGAATCCCCTTCGTCAGTGAAAGAAAACCAACAAACACGAAGGGGCCCCTTTCATTAGTGCAGAAGAACCAACAACCACGGAGGATCCCCTTCGTCAGTGAAAGAGAACTAACAAACACGAAGGATCCCCTTCGCCAGTGCAAAAGAACAAATAAACACGGAGAATCCCCTTCGTCAGTGAAAGAAAACCAACAAACACGAAGGGGCCCCTTTCATCAGTGCAGAAGAACCAACAACCACGGAGGATCCCCTTCGTCAGTGAAAGAGAACCAACAAACACGAAGGATCCCCTTCGCCAGTGCAAAAGAACAAATAAACACGGAGAATCCCCTTCGTCAGTGAAAGAAAACCAACAAAGACGAAGGGGCCCCTTTCATCAGTGCAGAAGAACCAACAACCACGGAGGATCCCCTTCGTCAGTGAAAGAGAACCTACAAACACGAAGAATCCCCTTCGCCAGTTCAAAAGAACAAACAAACACGGAGGATCCCCTTCGTCAGTGAAAGAGAACCAACAAACACGAAGGATCCCTTTCGCCAGTGCAAAAGAACAAATAAATACGGAGAATCCCCTTCGTCAGTGAAAGAAAACCAACAAAGACGAAGGGGCCCCTTTCATCAGTGCAGAAGAACCAACAACCACGGAGGATCCCCTTCGTCAGTGAAAGAGAACCTACAAACACGAAGAATCCCCTTCGCCAGTTCAAAAGAACAAACAAACACGGAGGATCCCCTTCGTCAGTGAAAGAGAACCAACAAACACGAAGGATCCCTTTCGCCAGTGCAAAAGAACAAATAAACACGGAGAATCCCCTTCGTCAGTGAAAGAAAACCAACAAACACGAAGGGGCCCCTTTCATCAATGCTGAAGAACCAACAACCACGGAGGATCCCCTTCGTCAGTGAAAGAGAACCAACAAACACGAAGGATCCCCTTCGCCAGTGCAAAAGAACAAATAAACACGGAGAATCCCCTTCGTCAGTGAAAGAAAACCAACAAAGACGAAGGGGCCCCTTTCATCAGTGCAGAAGAACCAACAACCACGGAGGATCCCCTTCGTCAGTGAAAGAGAACCTACAAACACGAAGAATCCCCTTCGCCAGTTCAAAAGAACAAACAAACACGGAGGATCCCTTTCGTCAGTGAAAGAGAACCAACAAACACGAAGGATCCCTTTCGCCAGTGCAAAAGAACAAATAAACACGGAGAATCCCCTTCGTCAGTGAAAGAAAACCAACAAAGACGAAGGGGCCCCTTTCATCAGTGCAGAAGAACCAACAACCACGGAGGATCCCCTTCGTCAGTGAAAGAGAACCTACAAACACGAAGAATCCCCTTCGCCAGTTCAAAAGAACAAACAAACACGGAGGATCCCCTTCGTCAGTGAAAGAGAACCAACAAACACGAAGGATCCCTTTCGCCAGTGCAAAAGAACAAATAAACACGGAGAATCCCCTTCGTCAGTGAAAGAAAACCAACAAAGACGAAGGGGCCCCTTTCATCAGTGCAGAAGAACCAACAACCACGGAGGTTCCCCTTCGTCAGTGAAAGAGAACCTACAAACACGAAGAATCCCCTTCGCCAGTTCAAAAGAACAAACAAACACGGAGGATCCCCTTCGTCAGTGAAAGAGAACCAACAAACACGAAGGATCCCTTTCGCCAGTGCAAAAGAACAAATAAACACGGAGAATCCCCTTCGTCAGTGAAAGAAAACCAACAAAGACGAAGGGGCCCCTTTCATCAGTGCAGAAGAACCAACAACCACGGAGGATCCCCTTCGTCAGTGAAAGAGAACCTACACACACGAAGAATCCCCTTCGCCAGTTCAAAAGAACAAACAAACACGGAGGATCCCCTTCGTCAGTGAAAGAGAACCAACAAACACGAAGGATCCCTTTCGCCAGTGCAAAAGAACAAATAAACACGGAGAATCCCCTTCGTCAGTGAAAGAAAACCAACAAACACGAAGGGGCCCCTTTCATCAATGCAGAAGAACCAACAACCACGGAGGATCCCCTTCGTCAGTGAAAGAGAACTAACAAACACGAAGGATCCCCTTCGCCAGTGCAAAAGAACAAATAAACACGGAGAATCCCCTTCGTCAGTGAAAGAAAACCAACAAACACGAAGGGGCCCCTTTCATCAATGCAGAAGAACCAACAACCACGGAGGATCCCCTTCGTCAGTGAAAGAGAACTAACAAACACGAAGGATCCCCTTCGCCAGTGCAAAAGAACAAATAAACACGGAGAATCCCCTTCGTCAGTGAAAGAAAACCAACAAAGACGAAGGGGCCCCTTTCATCAGTGCAGAAGAACCAACAACCACGGAGGATCCCCTTCGTCAGTGAAAGAGAACCTACAAACACGAAGAATCCCCTTCGCCAGTTCAAAAGAACAAACAAACACGGAGGATCCCCTTCGTCAGTGAAAGAGAACCAACAAACACGAAGGATCCCTTTCGCCAGTGCAAAAGAACAAATAAACACGGAGAATCCCCTTCGTCAGTGAAAGAAAACCAACAAACACGAAGGGGCCCCTTTCATCAGTGCAGAAGAACCAACAACCACGGAGGATCCCCTTCGTCAGTGAAAGAGAACAAACAAACACGAAGGATCCCCTTCGCCAGTGCAGAAGAACAAATAAACACGGAGAATCCCCTTCGTCAGTGAAAGAAAACCAACAACCACGGAGGATCCCCTTCGTCAGTGAAAGAGAACCAACAAACACGAAGGATCCCCTTCGCCAGTGCAAAAGAACAAATAAACACGGAGAATCCCCTTCGTCAGTGTAAGAAAACCAACAAAGACGAAGGGGCCCCTTTCATCAGTGCAAAAGAACCAACAACCACGGAGGAACCCCTTCGTCAGTGAAAGAGAGCCAACAAACACGAAGAATCCCCTTCGCCAGTTCAAAAGAACCAACAACCACGGAGGATCCCCTTCGTCAGTGAAAGAGAACCAACAAACACGAAGAATCCCCTTCGCTAGTTCAAAAGAATCAACAAACACGGAGGATCCCCTTCGTCAGGAGAGAACCAACAAACACGAAGAATTCCCATCGTCAGTGCAAGGGAACCAACAAACACGGAGGATCCCCTTCGTCAGGTTAAAAGAACCAACAAACCCGAAGGATCTATTTTGTTAGAGTAAGAGCTAGTTTTGTTAGCGTAGCCAACAAACCAAATGTCCAAAAGAGCAATGGTCACTTCCATTCCGCCCATTCCTCTTTTGGAGTTCGGGTTTGTTGGTTGTCTTGCACTGACGAATGGGATTCAGCGTTTCCTCGAAATAGCTGTATGCTGCATTATTTTGCTATTTGTGCTCATATACGCTGCTCAAGTTTTCTTTATGCTTCGCACAAAGTGCATTTTACTTATTGATTTCCAGTTATGTTGCTTGAAAAAAAAAATCACCAAATTTGAATTTGTATTTCCGGAGATATTCAGTTTTCAAAAGTATTTTTTAATTTTAATTTTTTTTTCTATTAGAGTTGCACATAATCGGTAATATTCTTAGGTATTAGCCCGTTTTTTATTAAACGTGATAAACCAGTTTAAAAATAAAGTTTGTGGAGGTATATTTGAGTTATAAGCGCTTTTGTTAGACAAGAAGACAGACCGAAACAAGTTTTTTTTCATTATTTGGGATTTTTCTGTAGTTAAGTATAAAGTTACATTAAAATGTTCCTTAGACACAGCCTCATTAGCTGAAATAAGTTAGCTAACGTTAATCCATCGCTAGTTTCCGTAGATATTAAAGTTAGAATCGTGCACTGAAAGTTTGTTTCGTACATATTTGCTGAATGTACACTGTAAAATATTCTAAACCCTTTGCTCATTTTTTTTCAGCCACTTTGTTGATATATTTCGGCAAACTCTCAGAAAAGCCGCAATTACAGACATTCATGAAAATTCCAGCTTAATTTCTGAAATATTCAGTAAATTATCGTCTGTTGAAGCGTTATGTTTGTATTTTTAACACTTTGCAACATAGTTGTAAAGTGTTAATGACTTTGTTCATTCTGTCTATCTGTCCGCAATAAGTGCCTTTACGGCAGTTGACTTTATCAAAATGAAATTTTTATATGTTGTGAAGGTCTGTGGGACATATGGGAATGTAAAAGAATAATATCACCCAATTCGTTTTGGATTTAACCCGGGTTGAAAATATGAAATACATTGAACCTATGGAACCCAATTTTTCACACATTTTTGAAGCAGAGTTAAAATTTACAAATTGCTTTGAAAATTTTAGGAAATATTCAAATTATCACGTAAAATGTGTAAAAAAAAAATCATCAAAATATGTCAAGTAGTTTTTTAAAATAAAAATTGAAATAATAATAACACCTATATTACATGAAGATATCATGTGACTCATTGCAAAATAGATATGGCATCCATTTCTTTTAGCTTAGTGAAAATCGTGATTTTTAAGGAACGCTTATATTTATATTTAGTGTTGCATCCTTCCTAAAACCGCTGTATTTTTGCATGTTATTTGTGTATCTAATTTCTGTTCTTACCCAATTACAATATTTTCTACTTTAAATGATCCTTAAAATTTGATTAGTTCTACAACGAAGCCTAATTTTAACGTATACAGAAGGTAAACAAATCAAACTATTGCAAGATGAGTTGTATAGGAATCGCTGAATTTTTCAACACAAAATTATATAGCTCTGAAGTCTGGAATATAAGTGATATGAATGGAATATTCATTGATTTTACTTAGACAAGGAAACAAGCGATTTTATAGCATTGGCTTTTTTGATGAAGTTTAAAGTTTCCAAGTAAAATAAATTATTGTATTACTGTGATAATATAAAAAATATCACCGCTGAATATATCGCATTTTAGAGATGTTTAAATAAAATTGAATTTCATTTGTAAAGTGTTTCATAATCAATGCTTTATGCATGATTAATTTTTCTTGTTAAAAATATATATATCATTATAAAACTATCAGGAACCTTACTCCCTATTACGGACAGGTGATTCCCCTGAAACTGTTAGTAACATGCTTGCAAATGTTTTACAGTGCATGGGAAAGCCAGCAATTTATCATACGTCATCTTTCAAATCGAAACTGTTCTGGAATCTTTGAAATTTAGTAAGTTGAATATTTTAAATTCTTCTGAGGTTTCCACTTTTCAAAATTTTTAAAGGTTTTCGAATAACTTGCGGCGCATCACAGGAACTGCGATCAAATTTCGATAGTCGGTAAGAAGTTTTTCAACTTTTTGGAGCTCTGAATTTGAGCCATTCCCACATCTGCACCGTTTTTCGCTCCATTTTTACAGAAATTCTCCTTGAAAAAGATTTGCATGTGACTTTCACATTTCTTTTCCTCTAAGTGTTCAATCATGTGAGGATTTTAAACTGCGTAGAGTTTGGAAGAGAAAAAAGCCTTATATTCTTAACATTTTCTTTAAGGCTGATGATCAGAACTTTTGAGATAAAGTTCTTTAGATTTACTTAGTATTGTTGCGAAATACTATATAAGATACTCATAAGAACTATTATAATGTATGTATCAGACACCTGGACATGATAAAACGCTCTTGGGCAAGACAAGACATGGCACGACAACAAGACTTGACATGAAAACCTGATTTGATATATAAGCGAGACCTTGGGCAAGACATGAAAACGCTCTTGGACAGGGCATGATGAGAAATCTCTTTGCACTTTTGAGAGAAAAATTCTGTGCAATATTTTTGGTGGAATTCAGGAAAATAATATTTAGAAATGAAGATATAGTTTCGAACTATGTAGATTAAATAAAGTTTATGAAATACTAGAATGCATTAATTTTAATATAATGCAATGGGCAGGATATCTAAGGATAAATGACATCAGTACCACAAAGAAAATAATTATGTTCACACCGATCGAGAAAGGCTTAAAAGAATATCGAAGCTGAGATGCATCGATCGTGCGGACAAGTACTTTGAAGTGTTAAATACAAGGAAATAGTATTGCTGCAGGGGGGATGGGCCGCTTGGAAGGAACTTCTGTGAAAGGCCAAGGTCCAAAGTGAGCTAACGAATCATTGATCATGATGAGTGTTTCTGGAAAAGTTTGGGTGATAGTATTTTGTCGAAAACGTTTAAAGACTACCTGAGTAATTTTTGAACACTTTTGAAAAGATTTACATGCATGCGTATAGGGAACAAATTTGCATTATGGAAAGAAACTGCATGTGTTGAAGACCCAGGCCGTCCGACTCATGCATTGGACTTGAGCAACTATTTGGACGGTCGAGAAACTGCATGTTGTTGTTGTTGAAACCCAGACCGTCCGACCTACCAGAAAGGTGTAAGGTAACTGTTTGGACGGCCGGGAAGTGCCACCCAATTTAGACCGGAACCCAGTGGGGGAGGCATCCACAGGGACCGTACCCTCCTTCCCCTACCACCAACCTCTCGGAAGTACTTACGGACCCACATGTTTAACGTGATCGTACTCCGCGTGAACACGGCGGCAGTTTTGGCAGTGGCTGGAATCCTACCGAGTGCAACTCCAGCACGCTAACCACAGGGCTACCGCGCCCGAGAAACTGCATGTTGAAGACCCAGACCGTCCGACTCGTCCAGAGGACTAAGAGCAACTATTTGGACGGCCGGGAAGGGAGAAACTGCATGTTGTTGTTGTTGAAACCCAGACCGTCCGACCTACCAGAAAGGTGTAAGGTAACTGTGGGAGAAACTGCATGTGTAGAAACTGCATGTGTAGATACATAACTGAAAATACAGAACAAAGAAACTCTATATCATACAACTGAGAGATATTGACTGGAGGAAGGGTGAATTACGCAGTCCAAACTGTTGCAGTTAAAAATTGCATGTGTAGATACATTGCCGAAGGAACAGAACTAAGGAAAATCTATATCATACAACTAAGAGTGATTGACTGATTGAGGGATGAATTGCGCAGCCAAAACTGCTGAAAGTAGAGACACAAAACTTTGCATATTCAGTAAGGAACCTTGCTGCCACAACCGAGAATCAAACCCTGGATCTCCGAACTGGGCAGCCGACTTTCAACAGTTGAGCTACTGGGATGGAATTACAACCTCTTATTGTCCAAGTAGACTCTGCATTCTCCACTATTTAATGTCAGATTGGCGGGCAACTGACAATTTGATTGACCACTTCCTGCTATTTTTACCTAAGGTTAGCCTCCTGATGATATATTTTTCATCCAGGTCAGCTCCCTGCGTGGTCATTATCCTCTCGATTTGAAGTGGACTCTCAATATCCCAGAGCCCACTGAATCCGTGCTAGTCATACTAGAGTCACTTTCAGACCGCCGACATCTCACTGGTTTTTCAGTCTGTATTTTTAAACATGATGTTCTGGAAAAGGTTCTCTCCTATAAACTTGACAACAGGAATACAGTATTTCAAGCCGAACTTACCGCTATTTCCTTTGCTATTGACTGGGCTTCCTCTAATAATACCCCTGTTAATATTTTTTCCGATAGCCTCTCTTCCATTCAAGCTCTTAACTCAATAAAAAATAAATCTAATTATCTTAACTCCATTAAATACAAAGCTCTCCTTTCCAAAAACCTTGTCAATATTTCTTGGGTAAAAGCTCACAATAACATATCTGGAAATGAAATTGCTGATTACCATGCCAAAATTGCTGCTATTTCTGGTTCCCCTCTTACTATTCCCTTTCCTTACTCGCTCCTCTCAAAATTTTGTAAATCTCATATTCTTAATCTTTGGCAAAATTATCTTAATGATTACATTTCTACCAGGACTGGTGATCCGGCTAGAATCCTGTCTTACCTCCCTATCGTGAATCCTAATTTACGAATTTTTAATAAATATCTCATTTACTTTCTTACTGGTCATGGCCCCTTTCTTGATTACTTATACTTTTTCAAAATTAAATCCACCTCTAACTGTATTTGCAATAAATTCGGTGACGTTGACCATTACATTTTCGATTGTCCTTTTTCTAAAAAATTTCATCTCTGCAAACCTTCTCCCTCTAATAAACCAATTTGGTTCTCCAAAGTTCGTTCTTCCAACTATAACTTCAGATCGGATGGACACACAAAATTCGTTTCCATACCATGATCATGCGCAGAAAATTATATCATAAATTTTCTTATATAAACCATTTGGCGTACAATCTACCTTTCGTGAGAAATTTTAATTTATATTTGTAACATGCCATATTTTTATATTTCATAACTTAAATTGCATGCAGTTTTTAATTTTATTTGTAACACTTCACATACAGAAATCGTATGTTTTTCAACTGATGAAACTATTGAACATATTTGTTTTATTAATGGCTAATTTTTTGAATAAAATGTCTGAAATTTTGAAAATAAGGAAACCATATGAGGATGGGAGATGAAATATTGTATGGCATGCTGCAATTTCCATGTTAATAAAACTATAAAATGTGCGTCTTTATTGAATGTATATGTGTCACTCTTAGGGATCAATAGCCATTTCGCCTACTTAAAGATTGCATGAAAATGGTTAATTATTCATAAATTGATGATTAGAATACGAATTATTATTCAAATTCGGAAATTTTTCTAGCATTTCTAACAAGAAATATGATAATTCCTTTAACAATAATTGCGGCTGTCAGAAACAAATGATAGTTTGTACTTGTTATGGATGTAAATAGTATAAAAAATTGCATACATTAGAGAAAATTGTGTACATTGCATCTAAATGATGGACATAGCTCGTTGGTTGCCAATTTAAAAAATAAATGTTTGATAAAGAATAAAGATTTAAAAAATAATGATATTTTTAAACAAATAAATTAAAAATGGAAGTTAATAAAAGGATACATTTTTTTCTGTTCATTGCCATACTGAATATGATACAAGTAAAATTAAATAATATATGTATACTTATATGAAGATCTAAGTAGTATAAGTATATCTATATGTAGACCTAAGCAGTAAATGTATATGCAGACCTAAATAGCATATATAAAGCTATATGTAGATATAACAGTATATGTATGTCTACATATAGGTCTAAACAGTATAAGTGTACTTATATTTAAACCTAATCAGGATATGTATACTTATACGTAGACCTAAACAGTATTACGTGCACTTATATGTATACCTAATCAGTAATAGTATATGTATATCTATATGTAGACATAAGCAGTATATGTATACCTATATATAGGCCAAACCAATAATAGTGTATTTCAAATTTTCATATAGAATAGGAGTGTATGAGAAAGTTCATTTGAGCCTCATACTTTTGATATTAGTATTGTAAAGAGATATCCTCTGGAATCGTGGGTGTGCATGCAGGATACAAGAATGAGTCCAAATATCTGGATAACTAACAGGTTTATTCACAAGCACAGCGTAAACAGAAACAATTTACAGTAAAACAGGATTTAAATGCTTCACTACTTTCACAAAAATACCCCGATATTATTCATAAAACATTGACGAAAGTAATTCCACACAACAACAGCTATTTGCACGCTGCCACAACTAACGCCGTGTTCATGCGGAGTACGATCACGTTAAACATGTGGGTCCGTAAGTCCTTCCGAGAGGTAGGTGGTAGGGGAAGGAGGGTACGGTCCCTGTGGATGCCTCCCCCACTGGGTTCCGGTCTAAATTGGGTGGCACTTCCCGGCAGTCCACACGGTTCCCTTACACCTTTCTGGTAGGTCGGACGGTCTAGGTCTCAACAACAACAACAGCTACTATTCTCAAAACATTGACAAAAATCACAGTTCAATGTAGCTCGTATCATGTCAATTGCCTTCTGACTCAGTGACGACTCCTATTTATAGACTATTATTATATGACTCCTATTTATAGACTCATAGATATTTCTGGAAATCTCTCATATCACGTAGAATAATCTTTAATTCGCGGCCCTTTTCGAAGATTCGGGGAGTTCCCAAATATAGCCAAATTGGTGATAAATCGCCAAATCTGGCATCCTTTCTTCTAAGTTCCGAAGGTGGCAACCCTAGAATGGCGTCATGGTAGAGAATGCTGTTATGGGTGTTTCCTCCATCTGTTATTCGAAAGAGACGAGACTCCAGAAGAAAGGGGATATTACAAGTTCGCAACATTATTTAGCAATTCAGTATGTACCACCTTTAAATTAGATTATATTCCATATTCTTAGCCACTTAGTAACTAAAAGTTTTAAACTTTTTTTCGGTTTCCGCGATTCAAAATTTTTAAAGATTTCCAAATAACTTTCGACGCATAAGGGAAGTTGCGACTGAATTTCAATGATCGGTAAGAGGCTTTTCAAATTTTTGGAGCTCTGGATTTATGTCAGTCCCATATCTGCGACGGTTTTTCGCTCCACTTTTCTAAAAATTCTCTTCGAAAAAAATTTGCATTGTGACTTTCATATTTTTTTTCTTGTAAGTGTTCTATCGCGCGAGAATTCCAAACTGCATAGTTTGAAGATAAAGGAGTTTGGATGCTGAGAAAGAGTTTGGAAAGGATTTGGAAAGGGTTGGAGAGGAGTGAACTAAGTTTGGAAGATAAAAGAGCTACATATAATCTTAAATTATTTCGGATTAAGACTGATGATCCAAACTTTAAAGATATAATTTTTACTTTCTCGTACTATTGCATAAATTGTTGTGACCGGTGTATATACAGGGTGATTCAAAATACAGTGGCCAAACTTTAGGAAGTGGTAGTATACACCAAATCAAGCATTTTACGTCATTGGTTAACTGATCTGAAATGAAACATAAAGGCGCCTGTGGGCGCTCAATGGTGAAAGTGATGAGGTGAGGCGAAAACACAAGAATAACTTAGAAGTTATAAAATGACATTTTATAAACAGTAATTACAGTAATGGCTCAAAAGAGCGCCCATCAACCTGGATGCACGTTTCATAGCAGCGATGGAGAGATTGGCTAACTCTTTCGAACAGACCAGACATATCGCGCACTTCGGCAGCAGCGGTCAAAATTCTGGCGACGAGTTCCTCTTCAGATTCAAGAGGGGAGTATCATAGACGAGACTCTTGAAATATCCCCACAAAAAGAAGTTAAGACACCACAGACCAGGCGATCGTGGGGGCCCAAGCTATGGGACCACCTCGCCCAATCCATTGCCCTGTAACGCCCTTACGTTTCATTTCCGACCCGATAAACTATGACAAATATGCTTGATTTGGTGTGTGCTACCACCTCGTAAAGTTTGGCCCATCTTTTTTTAATCACCCTGTATATATCCCAAGAAAGTTTAGAAACGCCAAAAACTAAAGGCTTACAAAAGATGGATACCGGAGCATTGCAGAATATATAGGCAACTACCACACAGACTGCATGGCTCTTGGGGCTAGTCATAGAAATAATATAAATTATTTCTTCTCCCACATCCAACATCCCTACTCAAAAAGCATCTGACGCAGCAGCTCATGCAAGAATGACAAACATCGTGGGATACTATACGAAATGGAAGGGTGACATACATGTGGTTACCAAAAGTAGCGATTGAAACGCTAGCTGACAACATGGAAACATTTTATTTTTTATTGGACATGGTTGTTTCACAAGCTACCATGGCAGATTTTATATCCGGATGACAGACATATGTGGGGAGAAGTGGGAGCATCGTGTCACTACATTTCTGACAGTGATCTCACAAAACGATATCATCTTAAGAGACCAAGTGACAAGAATTGGGTTATTAGTGGAAAAATACTTTCAAAAGCAATGGGGCAAAAAATAGAATCACAAGAATATTGTACATTATTTATAAGAAAATAATCATCTGTTTATTTAACTGGGATACTTTGAATTATATTATCTTTCCTTTTTCTTTCCTTTCCGTAAATGCATTTAGCATTACTTAGTTAAATTTTTCAATATAATTAGTTATTTTTATTTTTGCTTTTCGTATTTTATGTATATTACTACACTGCTTGTCCAAAAACCAGTCACGATGTGAGTTGAAACATGCAAATATTGAGGAGGGAGGAAGTGGTGATGCATTTCGGAAATTTATATAATTCTGCGGGGAATACAACCTTTAAATAAAACTGATCAGTGTCCAAAATCAGCCCCAATTCATGCAAACTTTTATTAAAACACCTGGGACATGTAAAACACCCGTTTACAGAAAATGGCCCATATAGCAAGTGCATTTTCGTTTACTATTATTCAATAGCACTTTTATATCCTAAAGAACACTGTAAAACATTTGCAAACATGTTTCTGAAAGTTTCAGGGGAACCAGCTGTCCGTAATAGGGAGTAAGGTTCCCGATAGTTATGATAATATATACATATATAACGCTTCGACAGACGATAATTAGGTGAATATTTCAGTAATGAAGCTTGGATTTTCATGCAAGCTTGTAATTGTGGTGTTTCTTATCAGTTTACCTTACCGAAGTTATCGACAAGTAGCTGAAAAAAATGAAGGCTGCTGAATGCTTTACAGTGTACTTATTTTAGTATTTATAATATTATGTTTATAAAGTGTTTTTCATCCCTCATGGATAGCATATTTTTAATGTTAATATTATAAAAATTTATCTAAAAGTACCATCAGAGAAAATCAATCGACATGTATTTATATTAATGTCCACAGCTAGGCTTTTTCAGATTGAAAACCATTTGGATCCGCCCCTCGCTGATGGTGAATAAATATATAGCACTCCGCCACCCCAGGTTAATGGCCATTTTACAGTGATGAATTAGTTTGCTTTAATACAATATATAGAAACCTTTCGAAACCCTATTAGCCAACAGGAAACACACGCCTACATGCAGGTCCTCTCCATCGTCGGTCGTGCTTCTGTTAACTATCTTGTTCATTGAATTAGTTGCTTATTATGCAACAGATGTACTTGCCTTTTGCTGGGACAAATTCAATTGAGGATTGCGTGTTAACATGCCACAATCAAATCTATCCGATTTATAATCGACACTAAAATGCTATCAAATCAAAAAATAAACTTAAAAAAATTAAAACAATTTAAAAATAATTTTTAAAAGAACAATTTTGGGAATAAACCTTCTAAGAAGATGCATTTTTTTATCATTATTAATAATACACGAATTGTTACATTTTATCAAATTTTACGAAGATAGTATTAAAATGTGCTAAAAAAAAAGACTTCTCTGTATTGCTTAACTGGATGGTGAACTGACAGAGAAGATATGTCTGTGAAAATATTTTCAAATGGGGATGAAGAAATGACTGGATGTAAGTCGCCGATCAATAAAGATGATGGAAGGCCGTCATTTGAAGCAACGGTTCAAAAGACTTCGTTCCTAGAACGACTCGCTGAAGGAACATTACATAGCACGTGTCAAAATCATATCCCATAAATAAATTTAACATACCTTTTCATGACATTTTTGAATGCATCTTGTTGATTCTTGAAACATCGCAGGTCTTTTAAGTTATAGCCTGGTATAAATTCTATTTCGCATGCTGAAATGATAGTGAAAATCTAGTATATGTATATTTTTTACTCCCTACAATTCACCGCATATGTAAAGTAAAAGTAAATACATATAACATGAACTGAAGAAAAGTAACTAATCAGTCGCAGCTAAATATTGTGACGTTGTATATTATTCTCATATATAGAGTTCCTTTTATCCTAGAGTCATTTGTATAATTTGTATCGTCATCAGAGTCATTTGTATAATTTGTATCATCATCAGAGTCATTTGTATCATTAGACATGAAGTGGATTTGAATGAAATAGTTCGTTTTATTTACAGCCTCAGAATTATAATTGAGTACTATGCTGTCTCTCGAAGATTTATTTTTTTAAATCCAGACCGTCCAACCGACTCGAAGGTATAAGGCATTTGTTTGACTGCCGGATCAGTGCCATCCAATTTAGACTGGCACTTAGTAGGGAAGACATACAGGGACCGTCCCTTCCGTCACCTGCCACCAACCTCTCAGAAGGACTTTCGGATCCCCATATTTAACCTGCATATATTCCGTAAATACGGAAACAATTTTGTAAGAATAGGAAATCTATTTCGGGTCCTTTAAGTACAATCCCGGTGCTATAACCCCTGAGTCATCCTTCCCCTGTCTCTGGGAACTGAAACTAATCAGCGCATATAGCTACCTGTTTAACAACTGAGACGTTTATTTTATTTAACTAGTAAGAAGCTCAAAATAGAGAAACCACAATATTAAAAAATCTGATGTGGGCAGCACATGACTTTCCTTATATAATGAAAAAATTTTACTTCTTTCCGAGTTAAAAAATGATGAAAAGATCCACGGCGCAATATTGTAACGTTGAATTGTACATTTGCCGCTTTTGCGGATGATAACATGTAAAGCTATTTCGTTCCCGATTAACCTATATTTCACGTAACTCTAAATTAACAATTATCAATATTGATAGCATCCTCAATAAACAATATAGTCCATATATTAAAATATTTTAATAATAAATTCATCAATTAGACGTTAATTTCATTAACTTGGGGGTCATTTTTGCAATTTTGACGATATTTTCGTCAATATGGAGCCAAATATCGCCAACTTGGCGGTATTTAGAAGAACATTTCTTATATAATAAAATGTATGCCCATCATATGACGGAATTAAAAATTTGCAAAATATTTCATTCTATTTGGCATAATTTTTATCAATTTGGAGACATTTTTATCACTTTGATAACATTTTTATCTATTTGGCAACAGTTTCGTCAATTTAGCAACATTTAAAAAAGTCGCCAAGTTGGCTATATGTCACCAAAATCCGTCGCCAGAATTTTACCAAGCGTTGCAGGCGGAATCTTATGGTAGTCTTATATCCTTTCCAAAATATTCAATGTTAATCAATTAGTTGTCATTTTCATTGATTTAGCGTTATTCTTATCAATTTGGCGACATTTTTATCAATTTGGTGACATTTTCATCAATTTGGCGATATTTCAAAAACTCGTCAAATGGGCAAAAATCCGCCAAATTCGTCGCTAAAATTTCGTCAAGCATTATGGTCGGAGAAATATATTATTCTTATAACAGGTAAACGATTAATGACGTCCAAATACAAAATTATTACCCAAAGTATCTTCTCTTATAGTAGATTCTTATTCTTTCCAAGATATTGGATTTTCATCAATTAATCTTTATTTTCATTGATTTAGCGTCATATTTATCATTTTGGCGACATTTTTATCAATTTGGCGACATTTTCACCAATTTGGAAACATTAAAAAAACTCGCCAAGTTGGCGATATTCCGCCAAATTCGTCGCCAATATTTCGCCCAGCATCGTTTATGGAGAAATAGGTTAGTGTGATGGTAGACAAACGACTAATGGCGTCAAATTACAAAGCTATTACCCAAAGTATCTTCTCTCTCGTGAATGGAAAGATCTAGATCTACAAGAATGATGATAATAAATTCATCGCATAATATTGCATATGAAGAGTGTTATAATAGTTAATTTTTTTTTATTTTATGTGATTTTTTTATACATTTGTTTAAAAAATGTGCAATAGTTCGAAAACTGTTTTTGCTAGCGTTGTATAGTTCATGTCAATCGTTTTCTAATGAAAAATTACATAAGAAATGATTATTTATGTAAATTTATTATATGCTTTAACTTATGATGATTTTTTTCAAAATTTCAGTTCAAATTTAAGAGGTTTCTGAACATTCGATTGCGTGTAAAAACAATTCACTGATAGTGATTTTTGTATCAAATGTTCTTCGGATAGCTTGACTCGTTCGTGAGATATCGTTTCCACAGACTCACTGATACACACCCACGCACAAACAGTCCGGTCATCCTCAATAGCGCGTCGTACCGCCTCGTGCTGCGATACAATCAGCAATACAGACCGGCATGGTGTCGAACAGACGCCTGATGTTGTTCTGCGGCAGACGAGTCCACACCTGTTGGACGTTACGTTCCAAATCCCGAAGAATGCAGCAACGAGGCAGCTGGCGTTTCAACTGATCCCATATATGCTCGATAGGGGACAAGTCTGGGGAGCGGGCAGGTTATGGAAGTGTCTGGAAATGTCTCAAGCAGGCTTGGGCTACCCGAGCCGTGTGCGGCCAGGCATTATTCTGTTGGAATTGCGCACCTGGAATCCCAGCAACAACTGGGAGCACATGTGGCCGTAGAATCTCATCCACGTACCGCCGGCCCGAATGTTCTAGGTACCACTACTAGAGTGGATCGGCTGTCGTAGGCTATGGCTTCCCAGCCCATGATGCCTGCAGTGGGGTTGGTGTGGCGCTCGATAACGAGGCTGGGATTGTTACGTTATGCAGTGGACCTCCACACCAGGACACGCTGATCATCGGTTCCCAAAACGAAGCGGCACTCATTGCTAAACACCCCACATCGCCAGTCTGTGGCGTTCCACGTTGACCCGGTCCGGCACCACTGCTACCGGAGTCGCCGATGTTCCCGTGTTAACGGCTGCACACGTAAGGGGCTCTGGTATCGCAGATTCGCTTCCTTCAGACGTCTAGATACGGTTCGTGGGCACACAGGAGCCGTTACTTATGCCTGTATTGCGGATGGGGTTGCCGTGGGTTCTATACGTGCCTGCTGCACGATCATTCGATCCTCTCTACTCGCGGTATGCCCGGTCCGTCTAGAGACGGTCCTCCGTGTCTGGGTAGCGTCCCATGACAAGTGCTCCCAACACCGTCGGTCGGTATAGTCCGAGCGATTCACGTGACGGGCTATCCAGAGCGTTGACCACCCTGCGGTTTTCAGCTCCATGATCAGGACTCTCTCTAAGTCCGTTATTATCGACGTTTCTGGCATCTATCCATCATTCTTTTTACTCAGTACTCTCGCTTACGTCGGTTTCTAGCATTGATGGGGCGTCGACTTCACACCGGTTTATAAGGCCGCTGGCTCATGCTTGCAGAACCACTCACGGGTCTACGGCTCTGCGCAATCACACCAGACGGGGATCATTTGCATACCAGCCCGCCCTCTTGCTATTTACATCGTTTAACGGTTGTACCATGTTTTCTTGTTGGTGCGCAAATTTCATTGTCCGTGAGTGCAGTTCGTTGTATTGTATTCTGACGTCTAGAGTCACTCCTTTGCCTTTTACCTGAAGTTATTTGCATTCTTGAAGTATATTCGGAAAAAATGAAGAAAATTTTCAAAATTACAGATTAATTTCAGAAATACTATGCAGAAGATATTACGATAGTATGGGATAAGATTTATTTCCAAGCGGAAATTGTCTTCAAAATTATCTTCGTTTTACAACTATCATTTTATTAACACTTTACAACAAAGTTGAAAAGTGTTTATGACTTTGTTCATTCTGTCTGTCTGTCTGTCTGTCTGTCTGTCTGTCTGTCCGTTAGCACGATAACTGCCGTAAAAATGACTTAATCAAAATGAAATTTTAGTATGTTGTTCAGACGGTCTGTAGGACCTATGGGAATATAAATGAATAATATCACACAATTAGTTTCGGATTGAACCCGGGTTGAAAAAAGGAAATATGAATGAACCCAATGGGACCAAATTTTTCAAGCATTTTTTAAGCGGATTTAAAATTCACAAATTGCTTCGAAAATTTTAGGTAATATTCAAATTGTTCCATAAAATATATAAAAAAAAATTCAGCGAAATATATTCAGTAGTTTTTTAAATAAAAATTAAAATAATAATTACACCTCTTACATGAAGCGATCACGTGACCATGATATGAAACGATCACGTGACCAACTTCAAAATATAATACGGCATCCATCTTGTCTC
Source organism: Amaurobius ferox (assembly GCA_951213105.1). Taxonomy (NCBI): domain Eukaryota; kingdom Metazoa; phylum Arthropoda; class Arachnida; order Araneae; family Amaurobiidae; genus Amaurobius; species Amaurobius ferox. Next base: position 107,756,704 of record OX578139.1, read on the forward strand.
AAAATCGTCATTTTTAAAGCTCTTTTTAATTCATATTGAGTGTTGTATTCGTCGTAAAACCTCTTTATTTTCGCTTAAATTCTGTGCATCTACATACTAAAACAACGCAATGACAATATATTTGAGTTTAAATGAGCATCCAACTTTGATTATTTCTCTAACGAAGCCTATTTTTCACTTATGTGAAATGTAAACAGCAAAATATGTAGGATGAGTTGTATAAGAATTGCTGTATTTTTTTAATGCAAAAGAATTTAGCTCATGGAGTCTGCATAGCTGATATGAAAGAAATATTCATTGACTTTACCGAGAGAAGGACGATTTTTTGCGATGAAGTTTTAAGCATAGAGTTAAATTACTTATAGCTCCATGGTCTTAATTTTTAAATAAAATAAATTATTATAGTATTGTGATGAATGACATGAATGGGAAATTATTTATGAATGAAATGCTGCTTTTTTAGAGAGAGCCAGGCGTGTTATTTTTTCTATGACGTCATTTGAATGAATTTCAGTTGTTTTCGATGAAGTTTTTAAATATAATAAATTATCGTGGTATTATGATAATTCTAAAATTGTTACCGAGTAATATATCACATTTTAGAGATGTTTAAACCAGGCAATTTATATTTCAATGCCGTCATTTGAATGAAGTTCATTTTTTTGGATGAATGTTTAAGTTTTCAACTATAATAAATCAATGTATTATTGTGAGAAGTCTTAAAATATTACCGAGGAATGTATTACATTTTAGACATGTTTAAATAAAATTGCATTGAAGTTGGAAAGTGTTTCTTAATCAATGCTTTAAGCATGATTGATCTTTCTTGTATTTAAAATTCGGGTAAAATTTCAAAATCCATTTGCTAAATGCCCGAATAAATACCTTGTACGATTATTCGACGATTACACTTATACGATTATTCGAACAATCGACAATATGCCCTTCACATAATTGAGGTATTGGTGACCTGTGTGCTGTTAGTAAAAAATGCATAATAAGTTTTCAAAACATAGTTTGCCGAATGCCCGTATAACTTGATACCTGCTAACCCAGTGCAATCATTATGCAATTAAAATAAAATTTCTACTATGCAATAGAAATAACATTTCGATTAATTACGATTTACCAAACACCAGTTATCTAGATCTATAAAATTTCAAAATCCCGATTTAAACAAAATAAAGTTCTCATGGATACATAAAGGAAACTCCAACACTAATCAGATCCATCTCTAAAGACTTGATAAATTCCTGCCCAATTAACATCCCTTTGAATGTGAGCCGGCAATAAAATACCTCTTTGCGACTAAGAAACGAATTGCCAAGCGAACAGAAAATTTCTAACACTGAATCGTCAAAAAGGAAGCATGTTTTCTTCGAGTTGCGAATAGGATATTGCTCTTTAGGGTCTCTTATTTCGATATATTTTTACTCTTCATTTATCGTAATTAAAAATCTGGTAATGAATTTCAAAATTTTGAATTGGTTTCTTCATTTTATTTTTTCTGTCATTTTACAAGTTTGCAGCTTCTCTTTTTCTATAAAAAGGGGTAGCTGACACCGCCGTCGCCGCGGTTTGACAAAAATATTTTGCGAGAATTATTATAAAATTTCAAACGAGGACTACAAATATTAAACGTTACAAGTTCACCTCATATTAGAATTCTTTTAAATTCTTTACATTATGTATTCCGCACGACAAAATCCTATCAGAATCCTACAGTGTCAAATTTATATATTTTTTTACTTAATTTCATTGAGTTCTTACTGCAAAAATAATATATGAAACGCATATCTCTATATTAGGAGAAAAGTAGCTGCCTCTGTTTGACAAATTTCTGGTTCCTCGAATTTCTTTGCTCCATACCGCAGAAACTTTAGCATACAAAAATATAAAATTGGGTACACTTGTAGAGAAAAATTAAAGAAATACGCTGAAATAAACTGTTTTTTGATATATTGTAGTTTAAGACATATTTAATGTCAAAGTCAATGACAAAATATTGGAGCTGAAAGTTTGCGTCCCGGATAGACTTACAATAATAAGACCTCAAATTTTTGCAGGCAGGTTCCTACATAGTTGAATGTTTGCAAAACGGAACCCCTTTTTTAATTTCGATGTAGTTTTTGAGATATTTTACTTTTTATGCACTTCTGAAGTAAACTTTAGTTTTCGTATTGACACGTCTAGCGATTTCTCTGTCTCGTACCGTAAAAACTATAGCATACAAAAATATGAAATTTGGTACATTTATAGAGAAATAATAGGGTAATACGATGTAATAAACCGTCTACCGATTTAAACTTTAGTTTGGCTTAAAATGGCTCGCGAAGCGATTTCAACGAGCGCAGAGATTAAGTGACGAAGCATAGAGAACAGGGGGCACAGCCCCGTGGTGTTACAAAAACCAATTACTTGAGCATAGTATTCGCTAAAGATATTCCTATTATTCACCTATAAGCACTTAACCACGTTGACAACATTTAATATGAAAGATCCAAAATGATAGCTACTTACCCTTATATTGCAGTTGGAATTATTACTAATCTTAAACAGAAGATTCGTCTGAAGTTGGGCCTGCGCATAGATATTTTGATTTAGACCAATGCCAATCCAAGTCAAGAAAGTGCTTTCATCAAATCACAGATATGTTCTACACACTAGCAAAGCCTCATGATTCAGATTCCTGGAAATAAATGCTTAATATCAGAAATTTACAAATATTCTAAATATGCACAAATGCAGATGAGAACGAAAAACAGTAAGATTATATGAAGAACATGAAATAAATATCTGGTTAAATAAAGAAATATTTCTGGAATTCTGAGATAAATTTAGGAAATATGGCTACTATAGTCAACATTGGTAAATCACATATTGTAATTATTAGATTTCAGATGAATACATTTAGCATTTCAACTGTCACTACACTGAGAGTAAAACAACACGGTGAATGCTATAATTTCATAAACATCTGCACTAACCAATGATATCAATGCAGTCACATATTTGGCATTGATGACATCAAACAAGGGAAATATGCCCATTGTTCTGGATGTTGTATTGTGAGACTGACTGCATGGTTTGTAATACCTCGTATTTACATGTTTTGTCAGGATGACTTATATATACTTTAAAGCATCTATTTTATCCCATTCATTTCTCTTTCAAATTTCAAAATATTTTTGCCATGATGAAATAATTAAATATTAACATAGGTTTTCTACTATCATTCTGATACCATTTTTTATGTTGTATAACTTAAACTGCTATAAAAACATCTGGAAAACAGAAACTTCGTTAAAACCACAGGTAGTAACGATATCAACAGATTTCAGAGACAAAAAGTTGGCTCTTTCTTCAAGACAAGAGGTCAAACAAATCACACCAGCAAAAGCAACAACGCTTACTTGCCTTCTTTTCTTTGCTGGCTTAGTTGCTTTGTCTTTGTTCATGAAGAAGATAGATGTTTTCTTTTTACTTCCGAAACTAGTTTATATGGTTACTGATTTTTTTATATACCGTGTTTTTACCGTACATTTACAGTGCTTATTTTTGCCTTCCGGTATTTGGTGGGTATTTCAGTAATAGGTAGCATGGATAAATGGTACAAATTCCATACCATATTAAATTTTGAGCATTTTTGTCGGTAACTATTTTGTGAAAGAATATACGATGCGGGTGTTGTTGTTATTGATAATTCTGCCCGGCCCAGTCCGAAGATAGACCAAGTCTATGGACCCATGAATCAAAAGAAAATCTTAAACCAACTGCGGTTCAGAGATGAGATCATCCCGGGATAGCTCCAGACAGTTAAGGAGATGTTGAGGAGAAGCCGCCACAAGATAGCACTTAAGACATTTTAAATGTCCACTAATGAACCTAGAATTAGTTGTTTGTTGGACTCATTTATCACTGAAGCATTTTCATCACTGATCAAGAGCACCATCAGGACGAACACGATGGTACCAACTATGGATTGGTGGGGACTTGCAAGTGTTTCTGTCAATAATTTGCTTTCTGGAGAAAAGACGACGTGGGTAATTTTATTAATGCGACCCCTTGACAACAAGGGATATCTATCATTTTTAACGTGTGGTTCATCGCGTCTTTTTAACCAAAATTTCGTATGCCAGAACAACATTGTGTTTGGATGCCAGTTTAACGTTTCGTTCGCTGAAAGACTAGAATTTCTGAGATCCTGGATGCGGAATCTTTCTATCAACTGAGATATCAAAGCTCAAAAAAAAAAATTCGCATCATTTTCGACTTAATTGGAGGCTGAGATTCTTTGGTTTCAATAAGCCCGACTTTTTCACATTTCTGTTTAACATTTTGGCACTTCCTTTTGTATATGAAATTATTTATTAGTATACCTGGGTTAACAACAATGCTTGGTAACCAATAAAGTCTTATTTTTAGTAGTTTTAGGAACTGTTTAAAATTCTCGACACACATACCTTTACAATCCGAACTTAAAACTTCATAGTGATAAGAAAGTCCGATTAAACTGCATAGTGACAGGAAAGCACTCAGGTATTCAGATAGGGAGGACAATTTAGATGACACAAAAACAATGCAAATATTGATTTCGGAAAAATAGTAAAAATAGAGACATTGAAACACAGATTTCAAGATTAAAACACAGATTTAATATACTGAAATATATTTTAATTCAGAAACGCAGATTTGAAACAATGACACACTAATTGGAAACAGTAAAACACATTCATAGATATTTTAAACAAATGTTCGAATCGCTCTTCAAAAAATATAAACTGTGATACAGACTGGAACTACCTCAAACAGAAAATTTCAATTCTTGGCTAAACGCCACGTTTTAAAGTCGTACGATAAAAGGCAACATTGGGATTCTCATATTTATTATTATTTTTTTCTAATTTTGACTGTTTCTGATTTTAATTTATGATTTCTACTTCCTTCTTCAAGATGCACACTCTTACAATCGGCCAAATCTATTCATGGCAGACATGTTAGAATTTGGAGTTTGCCATACTGAGTGCGAACAGATAGAAGGGACTTCTTGTTGAAAGTTGTACTTTGTCAATTCAGGTTAGGGTCGGTATATTTAATCAAAATAAAGGTACATTATGATTTCATTGAGTACGTTGGTTCTAGAAATTTTCTAAAGTATTTGCATGTTATGCATCCGTAGATTATGACAAATTTGAATGTTACGTTTTCGTGTAGTTGTAAAGAACCTTGCTGCCCCAACCGGGAATCGAACCACGTATCTTTGAACGTTAACGCTCTACCGTTGAACTACAGGTATGCAATTGCAAGCTCTCATTGTCAAAGTAAACTCTGCATTCTCCACCCTTTAATATCAGATTGACGTGCAACCCAGAGTCCAACGAATCTTAATAATCTTAATAATTAATCTATTTGTAATGTCTTCAAAATTTTATACAGGAAAATAACCGGAAGTTGAAGGTTTTCATGGATTCCCCAACTCCTAAGAAATTTGGTGTTGAATCTATATCTGTAATCATCGAACGCTATCCATAGTCCTACTAAGGTCACTTTCAGACCACCGACATCTTTGCACTTACCTATATGGTTGATTCGTTTGGACGTCATTCAAAATGAACCTACTGTCCCAACCGGGAATCGAACCAAGACTTTTCGTACTGGCCAAAGATCTTCTTACGCTCTACCGTTGAGCTACTATGACAGAATTGCAAGCTCTTATTGTCAAAGTGGACTCTTTATATTATTAGTATGCCATTTGTAATTAGATTGTTGTTGATATGTAAGTGTTTTGATTTATCCATCGATGCAAGTTGCAAATACATAAATGAAGTTATAAATTATTTTAATCTTTTCGTAGAGTCTCAGTTAGGGGACAGCTGTGCTTATTTTCAATTTGAACTTTATTTCCTGTGCAAGTTACCTTCAATTTAATAAGTTAATCTTGTGAATTATTTCAAGTGAGGTTAGGCTGATATACAAGTAAGAATGTTAGGTAATTTACAAAATGTATGGTCGCCTGATTTGTAATTTAAAATCTGCTGTGGATAGAATGTAAAATTCGCATCTTTAAACAATACTTTACGTTTGACATTCATGTAACCTTGCGCAGCCGTTTCTAAATTAATTTCAAACGGATTTATATGTCTTCTATGTCAATTTCCTTTTATTTATTAAAGAAATACCCGAGTAAAGAACAAACAAACCCATAAACCCCTGAAAGCTAAACAGACACGCTTACGAAAATAAAGAGGGTGTGTGACATTTCTGATAAATATATTTTTATACCAAAGCCAATGTCACACAAAGTAATGTAACGGTGGTTGCGAAAACTTTGAGATATGCGACTTCAGTGGAGCAGAGGGATCAGTGAAGGAGAAAATATATCTTGAATTGTTTGCTCTTGGAATTCCCCATCAGTGCTGTGGATCAATACCGTACTGATCGCAAATACGTTACTGCGATGCTAGACGAAACGGTAAGTATTCCATAAATCAACAATAAAATGTGTGATTATAAATGTACATTGCGCATAGTCAGGAGTACTACTAATTTTATACTACTTATACAATGTGTCAATAGATAGCCTCATAAATAGTTTTTAACTATTTTTTCTCAAGCGTGTAAGTGCGTGTTTGTGAATAGAAAAATTGATGTGGGCAGAACATGACTTTACCGACATGGACAATATGAATACCCCAAAGCGAGAGAGATTATCAAATAAATTTAACTTCATTCTCCAATATATTGAATTTTCATCAATTTGGCGTCATTTCTGTTAATTAAACGTCACTTTTGCTCTTTTACGACATTTTCGTCAATTTGGCGATATTTTCAAAAACTGACAAGTTGTCAAAATTTCACCAAATTCGCCACTATGATCGCCAAATTTTTCCTAATTTGTTTGACAAATGCTATATGCAGACAAGCAAACAGGAATAAGGGTTTTTCTCATTTATCTTATTAATACAGTATTGACAGATGGTTGGAGTTCTAATCAATAGATGTGTTTTCTCATGAATGGAACAAGCTAGATATACGAGAATTACGTTAGTAAATTTGTAATACAATATTGTGTACGGAATATCAACTTTTTTAACGGAATTTACTTCTTTTTAAATTTAAGGAATTTTGTTGATAAATTTATTTGAAAAATGGGCATTAACTTGAGAAGTGTTCATGCTAGTTTTCAAAACATAATGCCATTCGTTTTGTAATAACATATTACTCATGAAATGATAATTTACTTGACATTATTGAATGGATAGATTTTTAATGATTTATGATTTTAAATTTATTCGAAAAATAAGAGAGTAGGGTGTTTTGAACATTTGATCGCACTTAAAACTAATAGGATTCCAGTGTTCAATGATAGTAATAATCGAAGCAACTGTATTTCAATATATATATATATATATATATATATATATATATATATATATATAATATCTGAGTTAAAGCAAGGATAAATTAAATGGTGCAATGGGCAGCATTTAACGGGCTCGTCTAAGCAAAGAAAAAGTAAAATATTCAAAAGGAAATAATTTTTTAAGCGCATGTAAAGCCGCCGAAACGAAGGCCGTAAACGTGTGGTATCGAAAACCTTACAGGTTCTTTTGCTTAAATTATCACCAAAAAAAAATTTGCAGATGAAAAAGAAATCCTTTTTGTAAGAATCCGAAATCATACACGGGACATTTTGTGTAGAGCCAACGGCCGTACCGTGCTGAAAGACAACATATTGGTATGACGGTAACGTACAGATCATCTCTGAAAAACGAGATAATTGTATTAGATTACTAGAATGTTAAGAGATAGCAAAATTCTTGTTTGTGAATTAGTTAAGCATTTAATTGCTGTTTAATTGTATTTGGCGGTTCCTTTTTGAGACTTTGATAGGTAGCCACCAGGACATTAGTTGTATCTTGCTCATGATTACGCTTATTGTTTCAGCCAACGGCCCTACCGTGTTGAAAACACCGGTTTTCGTTAGATCATCGAAGTCAAGCAGTATCGGGCGCGGTTAGTACTTGGGTGGGTGACCACCTGGGAACACCGACTGCCGTTGGCACATTTCGGGCGCGGTAGCCCGATGGTTTGCGCGCTGGATTTGCACGCTGCCACAACTGCCGTCGTGTTCTGCGGAAGACGGTCACGGTAAACATGTGGGTCCGTAAGTCCTTCCGAGAGGTTGGTGGTAGGGAAGGAATGTACGGTCCTTGTGGATGCCTCCCCCACTGGGTTCCGGTCTAAATTCGCTGGCACTTACCGGTCGTCCAAACAGTTACCTTACACCTTTCTGGTAGGTCGGACGATCTGGGTCTCAACAACAACAACGGGACACTTTGCCAAACTATAGAATTGTGCGAATCTTAGTTTTTCTAATGCGGTAAAAAAGCATCACATGACTAAAAATATGATGTGGGCAGCACATGACTTTCCCTGCAGGCTTATATCCACGTTTTCTTCATTTTAATTAAATTTATTTCACTTCTAATTCAATTTTCGTTCTCATTTGAGAACTGGAGTTATTTTCAAAGGTGGCATAGAGAAAATACGTAAAAACTAAAATATCTCGAGAACGGCTAGTCCTAGCGTAATGGGGTTAGTCTTATTCTTTTTTTCGTTAAAAATCACGTATTAAACAAGCATTTAATGGATATATTTGAGCATACGCAGTTTTTTATTTGGCGACTTTTGCTGGCCATTTAGCAAAAAAAGGCAGGTTGTATTTTTCAGAATCATACCATAATCTTATCATCACCAGGATGACCCACAAATGACTTATCTACCGAATTTTGTGAAATTCGGTCCATTAGTTTTTTAGCTAAAGTGGATAAACTTTTGCGGGCCATTTCGCAAAAAATGAAGTTTTTTTATCCCGAATCGTACCCAAAACTAATCAACAAAAGATTTGCCTAGAAGTAACTTGCCTACAAAATTTTATTAAATTCGAACTATTAGTTTTTTAGTTACAGTGGATACAAAATCTGCACAGACAGACAGACACACAGACAGACATGCACACAGACAGACACACACACAGACGTCACGCTAAAAGTGGTTTTTTCGTATTCTAGAGGTCTCGAAAGGTGTAGATCCGTCGAAAACTCGAGTTGCGATTTTCGGCATGATTCCAATACTTTCCCTATACATTACCGTGTATTGCAGGGAAAGAAAAAAATGCAAATTTCGATATATTTAAAAAAATATATACATTTGAAGGCATTGCACTGAGGATGGTGTTCAAAAACTGTCGTAAAGAAAATTTCTTGATCTTTCTGATGATGCCAAGATGCAAACTCTGTGATAATGTTTCGGCCAGGTACCGATTTGTGAAAAAATTCGTGATTATCGCACAAAATCGTACCAACACATAAAATAACTAAAAACTAATTCGGATTTATAAAAAATGCCGATGTGCACTTTCACTGGACCTGAAGTGCCACTGTAATAAATTTCACACTCACCAGTATGTAAGAAAATTGATGTGTTGCTAATTATTTTTCTTATTCCGATACCGGCTTGTAAAATATCGATTTCGGCTTATTTTTATTATTATTACCATCCAATGTAAAACGAACTTAATCAAAAATCTGCTTGAAACCTTTCTAAAAACTAAAGAAAATAATTAAGAGTAATTTTTCCGATATATAAAACGGAAACAGATCACTAGAATTACGACTGACTTCAAAGTTATAATTGAATTACATACGATTCCGTTACCACAGTAACTGTCAATTATAACGCAATTAAATTCTACGTTTTCCTTATTGGTAAAATGCAATTATTTATATGGAATATTATTGAGCATATATAAAATTACTGTCAGTGTTTCACTCATTGTGATCGGACACGCGAATTATTCGGTTGATTTGATTGATGATAATATTTGCTTTAATTAAATATTTAGAAGTGCGTAATTATGAGCAGGAAGGCGAAAATTACTCTATGCGAAAATTACTCTTTATGAACTGGGTGAAACAAGGTGAATTGATAAAAGCAATTGTGAAATGTTGAGTTTGAGGAAGGAAGGAAGCACCCGGTATGTCTTGATGTGTCTGATATGTCTCCGATATGCCAAATACATTACTTTTTTTTTTACAAACGAACAAATTTTGATATTTAGGGACAACAAAATTTGAAGTTATCTTATGCCTCGATCGTGTTGAAATTACGAAACTTGCTACCATTTAAAATGAACGTACTTAATTTCTTGGACATTGCCTTATTATTATATCACTCTATGCAGAGACAGTAAAATTGCCAATATCTTAAGAAAGGCTATTAATAACGCCTTTAAAATAGTTTCAAGTTTGTTCAAGTTCAAAGCACTAAAAACTGCTGTTGCAATTGCGGTCATATTTTTTTTAATTTTGCCATTTAAGATCAAAAACGAATAATAACGGTTTCTTGCGTTTATTGATTGCAGTAACCATAAGAAATTTATGAAGGATCCTTAATATGGTAGAAAGTGGTGTGTACACTTTCATTTTCGATGAAATTATTAAGCATTTTTACGCTGTTGTACACTTATTTCGTACAGTCATAGAGCATTTCGGAAAAATGAAAGCGTCATCCCCAGAACCGGAGGTTGATATCCTTAGTAAGCCTCCCAACTCCCTGAAATTTTATACTGAATCTATATCAACCATCATCCAATCTCTATCTATAGCGGATCCTGGAAAAAATAGACGTTTCAAGGAAAATATTTGAACCTGAAGTAGAAAAATAACTGAAATTGGAAGTACTGTAATGTATTCGAAATTTTATACAGGAAAATAACCGGAAGTTGAAAGTTTTAATGGATTTCCCAACCCCTAAGGAATTTCGTGCTGAATCTATATCCGTAATCATCGAAACTCTATCCGTAGTCGATTCTGAAAAATTGATTCTAGAAAACTGAAAAGAATCCGAAATAGAAATCCGTAAATCCTACAATTCCATCCAGCTTTTGATGCTGAATCCATATCAGCCATTACCTAAGTTCCATCTATAGCAGGCTTTGAGAAAAAATATTTCAAGGAAAATAATTTAATAAAAACAAGAGTATGGTAAAATGTTTGCCATGAACCATAAGTTTTCGAAATGCTCCTATAGCCCAAACACTATTTCATATACACAAACATATCACATATACACAAACATATTACATATACACAAACATATCACATATACACAAACATATCACAAATACACAAACATATCACATATACACAAACACATTACATATACACAAACATATCACATATACACAAACATGACATCCCAACCTTATCATTTGTGTCCTCCGATGCTTAAATTATATTAATTTGTAAATCCTAAATATCTCATTTTTTGTCATCAGCAGCATATTTTCCTGTAGAGTGGATCTCAAAAAAGTGGCATCACCCAATTTCAGTATTTGCAAAGTAAATGTTTAATATAGCTTAACAAACTCTACTATTGCATCCTGTGTTTAGTGAATTGATTCATATGAAATTTCAAGTGTCATCGCTCTCTAGAAATTATTATGAGACACTACACCATGCCATCTCGAAAATTATTACTTTCCTTATATAGATAATGTATAAGAAAAGTATTGTGACGGGGTCGAAAATTCGAAATCGAGTTTTCGACGGGAGAGCACGTTTCAAGCATCCCTGATCACGAATCAAACATTTTTGAAGTGTTGTCTGTGTGAAAGTATGTGTATGTGTGTGTGTGTGTGTGTGTCAGTGAGCCTGTGGAGACGATAACTGACGAACGAATGGACCAATTGGAATGAAATTTGGTGCAAAAATCACAATCCATAAACACTGGAAGCCTATTGTTTTTATACGCAATCGAATGTTCAGAACCACCCTAAATTTTCGAGTGAAATTTTGAAAAAATCGCCAAAAAAATCAAAATCGCGAATAAAGTTACGCAAATAGACATTTCTTATGTAATTTTTTATTAGAAAACGATTGACATAAATTTTAGAACGCTAACATGAACCGTTTTCGAAATATTGCACATTTTTCAAAATAATTATCAAAAAGTTATATAAAATAAAAAAAAAATTCCTATTGAGAAACATGTTCACTTCTCATATGTAATACCATGCGATAAATTGGGTGACATCATTCTCGTGGATCTATCTGGTTCCATTCATGAAAAAAGATACTTTTGAGTAATATTTTTGTATTTGAACGCCAATAGTCATTTATCTGCTGTAAGAATAACTTATTTCTCCGTCCATAACGCTTGGCGAGATTTTGGCGACAAATTTGGCGGAATGTCGCCAACGTGGCGACATTTTTAATTGTTGCCAAATTAACAAAAATCTCGCCAAATTGATAAAAATGACGCTAAATCAATGAAAATGACGACTAATTGAAAAAAATTCAATATCTTGGAAATAATATAAGTATTTACTATAAGAATAACATTGTTTTTACCATTTTTTAAGATATTTTAGTAGTAAATTCATTGCATTATATAAGGAAAGTCATGTGTTGTCCGCATCACATTTTTTTTTATATTTTTAAGTAAATATTGTTTGTTCATTATTGGATGCCCCCTCCTTTTTAATGTATTTATCATTATTGAACACTGTAAATATCCCTTTAAATATGTTAGTGTCATTTTCTTCTCCCAAAGTCAAGGAAGTATGTGGGTGATGCAATTTTTTGAGCATCACCGTATACTCTGTATTGAGGACATAATATTTATTATTAGAACGAATTATTCACCGTTAACCGGGTTCTAAATAAGTGTCCACAATGTATAAATAAATAAGCACCTGATGCTGATAACTCATTTGAGCACAATTTAAAATGGCTTCGATACGAAAATTGCACAAATCAAAACGCAAGCACTCTTCTCAAACAACAACAGGAATGATAAATCATGCATAAAGCACAGATTATGAAACACTTTCCAAGTCAAATGCAATTTATCTAATCCTCTGTAAAGTGCGATACATTCAGAGCTGATATATTTTAAATTATCACAATACTACAATATTTTTTTATATTTAAAAACTTTAAACTTCATAAAAAAATGAACTTTATTCAAATGACGTTATTAAAATATAAATTATATGGCTCTCTATGTAAAATTAATGAATGTTTCATTCATATCACTTTTATTCCAGACTTTAGGGCTAAATAATTTTGCCTGAAAAAAAAATTCAGCAATTCTCATACAGCTCATTTTACAATCACTTGTTTACATTCTGAATCCATTCAAATTAGTCTTCGTTGTGGAAATAATCAAAGTTTCATGATCATTTGAAATAAAAAATATTGTAATTACGTTGGCACGTAATATAGATACACAGAAAATACGCAAAAATAAAGCAGTTTTAGGACGGATACAACACTAAGTATAAATTTAAAAGAATCCAGTTTAAAATCACGATTTTTAAACTGGGAGAGAAAGATCTATGCCATCTTTCATTTAGAAGTGGGTCACGTGATCTCTTCATATAATATGGGTGTAATTATTATTTTAATTTTTATTTAAAAACACACTACCAAACATATTTTGCTGAAATATTTTTATATATTTTATGGGATAATTTGAATATTTCCTAAGATTTTCGAAGCAATTCGTGAATTTTTAATTTACTTAAAAAATGTTTGAAAAATTAGGTCCCATAGGGTTCAATGTATTTCGCTTTTTCAACCCGGGTTCACTCCAAAACTAACTGCGTGGTATTATTTATTTTCAGTCTCGTATGTCCTACAGTTCGTCTCAATAACATACTACAATTTCATTTTGATAAAATCATTTTTACGGCAGTTATCTTGCGAACAGGCAGACATAATAACCAAAATTATAAACACTTTTCAACTATGTTGGAAAGTGTTAAAATATATGAGAATCACAATTTATCGCATATTCAACTGCTTAAGTAACAGCCGATAAGCCGATTCCTCTGAAATCCACATGCAATCGTTCGGGCGCTGTAGCCCAGTGGTCAGCTCGCTGGGATTGCACTCGGTAGGACCGGGTTCGATTCCCGTCACTGCCAAAACTACCGCTGTGTTCACGCGGAACGATCACTTTAAACATGTGGGTCCGAAAGTCCTTCCGAGAGGTTGGTTGTAGGGGGAGGAGGGTACGGTCCCTGTGGATGCATCCTCCACTGGGTTCCGATCTAAATTGGGTGGCACTTCCCGGCCGTCCAAACAGTTACCTTACACCTTTTTGGTAGGTCGGACGGTCTGGGTCTCAACAGCAACATGCAACCGTTTTCTCAGTCTATCCCAAAATATCCACCCTGAGAAAAATATCCACATAATGAGAGTGGTTCCTTACTCGTTCCGTTTCTACCCCAAAAGGACTCCTCCAAAACTTCCGATAGACTTGGAAATTAGTTAAAAAGTTAAAGACATGCTTTGGTTATATTTTTTATAATTTTATTTGTTGTAACTATCAGCCAAAATCGTTGTGAATCAGTCTAAACTTAAAATAACTAAAAAACTAATTTGAGATTAAAAAAAAAAAAATTACGCCGATGTGCACTTATTCGAATCTTGACGTACCGGAGAATCAAATTTCATGGTCGCACGACGATTAGATTCCACACTAGAGACCGCAGAGATATACAGATACATAGACACACAGACTTCCACCTTTATTAAGAAGATAATTAGTTTGTTCAAAGAAGCACATCGTCAACTGAAACAATATGATAAGCCTTATGATATATTTACATAATATATTTTACACCCTTTATCCCAAGAAAGCCTTTCCACCCTTTTTCCTGTCTCTACGAAAATATTATTTTCAGTCCTTTATATAGTACATTAATCTTGCCTCCAACGTGTTTTAGGATATGTCGCTTGCTCCCTTTGCCAGCTATCGATCGGTAACTTTGAGATGACTTTTTAAATGGCCTCTTCAAACCCCTCTTAATTTCTATTCGCTTTCATCCACTTTATAGTTTTTACACGAAAAAAATGTAATATTTATATGCTAAAATGATGTTTAACAGGTTCATTATTTTCAAGTATGCAAAAATTGAGGATTTAATTGCCATATGACTTATTTTGCATATTACAGGTAATTTACTACATTACCGCCTATAAATCAATGTAACCTATGCGAATTCTTCCTATGTGCATCATGAATTCTGAAATGTTTTCCTATGCCAAACACCTTAGCTGATGAAGATGTATTGAGATCGAGATATAGCTGATGAAGATGTATTGAGATCGAGATATCGTTTGTATTGAGATCGAGATATCGCAAAGCTCATGTCCTTCTTTGGATGAAATAATTTAAAATAGCACAGCTGTAGTTTTCAAATTACCGTATGACTATCTCGTGAGCTTTTTAATATGCATTCTATTGAGAGTTAATATGAAAATCACTTTAGTGCCAAATGTTATACATTTAGGCAGAAGAATTGTGATTTAAATATTTCGAAACTCGCTGAAAATATTTAAAAAATGTTTATTTGTAATTGTTAAGCAAGATAGAACAACCTTGGCACACTTGAAACAATTTTGATGGCATTGTACCAAGAGTAACATTTTCTTCCCTTCCCACCTTAAGAGCATTAAAGAAAAACAAACGCAAGAATGAAAGAACAAAAAGTATTCAAAAAGGGCACAGTAATAAAATGCGTGTAGTTGTCACATTGTTATAAAAAAAAATTAATATGATATGCCATCTATTTAAACGTTATAAATGGATAAAAACATGTCATGGATCACCGCCAAGTGGGATATAAAAATGTGTGTTTTTATTTGAATAATTGTAGTCAGTTGTTAGCTCTTTTAAAGATCACTGCGAGATGAACAAGCATAACTGTTATCTGTAGTGTCAATTTTGTTCTTATTTTCTAATACTTCCTTATTTCATCCAATGAAGCAATTTGTAGATCAGTACAAAACCATGGAATTTGAAGTTTGCATCTTATTAACGAATAATTTTAGCCAGCAAAATGTCGGGTTTTATAGAGTTATCAGATACAGTGACTGTGTTTCATTATGATTTAGCTTCGACCTGTATTAATATGACTATGAGATATGTATTTTCTTATTATTTTTTATGTTGTAAAAGTTTTGTAAATCATCATTAAGCTGACAGTATTTTACCACCTCAAGAAGCCATATACAGCATATAGAACAATTTTGTTCCAATCTGTAACAAAAATCAAAACTGTAGTAGCAAGACTTACCAGAGTATTACTTAATCAGTTCGATACCGAACAGAAATAATATAATGAAGTATCTGATAAAACAGCCCAATTTTCAACAACATTTAACAACAGTTGAATATAAGCAAAATCCAGCACCAGGCTATCCACTATTAACCAAACATAACCCATTATCCAACATCTCATAACATGCAGTAGCAAATCAAAATAGGCAACTAGCCCCACTGTCAAATCCAATTCTCAAAATTTCTGTGATCAACGCAGTCCAGCATCCTTAGATCCAAACGCCATCAGCCGTTTCGTTGGTGGCGAACTCAGCAAATTTGCTCTAAGCTCTAATCTGCAAATCCTGCCGAAACCAATAACAATGAATCCCCATTTAGCACTTCGCGTTACAATCTAGCACATTACTCCACATCTAGCAGATTACTCCTCATTAACTAGCATCCCATATGACTACAATATCGACATCCATCTTACAGATACAACCTCAGCAAAGGCAATCTTCAGCCAGTTACTACAGACATAAATCATGGAATTCAGTAAAACATCAGCACCTTCAAACCAATAGATCCACCAACCGATAAAACATAAGCACGATAATAGGAGCAAAGAAACCCTGTAAATACATATGTGAACATAACGCAATTTCATCGAAGATCTGTAAGTATCACAATGAAAATATTTCAACATAGATTCATACTAATTATCTGAGACCATAGCAAATACATTTTTAGGAAATTTAGTTTGTGGCATATACAATAACCCTTACATTAACAAAAAATTAAACAAACAATGGACAGTGTTCTCCCTAAATATAAATAAATAAAATAAGGTGAACTTTGACGACTGCTTTTTCGCAAATGCTTCATATTAATTTTATTATCTAGAATTTATAAAATTATTTATTAAAATTTATTGAAATTAATTAAGATAAAAATTTATGAAGGCGTATTAAAATTATTAGTGTAAGGAACTACATTTGTGCGTTGAACATTTTAAAAGTAGATTTTTATAATATCTATAGTTTTTAATTTAAAAGTTGGACTTGCTGGACAATTAACTTGAAAATTCATGTTATCTTTTAACACTATAAGTCTGACAAAGTCTTAGTCTTAAACTTACCCCCACTTCAGTTTAACAAACTATTGAAACAGTATATAAATCAGTTGAGCCAATTTTGAATTGTAATTAGTGATAATTTACATAAACCGACTTTTGAATTTCCATTGTTTAGGTATAGTATACCATTGATAGGTATAATATAAAATAAACTTATAGCAGTGTACTACTCTGTGGTTAAGGAAGTTCGAAATATGTTTCGATTGTAAACTGATTTTATTTTCGAATTTTCCTTTTTTAGATATGTTTAAACATTTATTGATTTTGTTTCCTACATATAAGCTGTATTAAATACCTTAGAAATAATTATGCAAGGTGTTCTTATCAACTACTTAGGATCTCAATCAGGTCAAATCTCATTGTTAGGTACTACATTATCAATCTACGTTATCATCGAAATAATACATACTGCTGTAACAATTTAAACGGCTTACTTGCTCCTTTTGCAGCTTCTTCTTTTAGCCACAGTTTCCAAACGTTACATCTTCCTCATTACGTTTATTTGGACAGAAGGAAACGTAATTTATGATCCGAGTGATGGCAAATGTTTTCGCGGTTAAAAAGCAATTAACCCCTATTTTTAGAATCTTTGCCGACCTTTTACATCTTTTACAGAGGCTGTAACTCTTGCTGGTGGCTGTGCATCGAGGTGTAGTCACTTGTTCAGACGGAAAGAAGTCTGTTTTTCTATTCTCTTGAGTTATCTGGCAGTTACGGTTGCAGGTATCTCATTTAAAGATAATTTATAACTGTTGCATTCTGCGTGTCGTTTGGAATGTGTTTCTACCTTGCGGAATAATTAACTGGCTTGTGGTATAACTTGAATTTCCTATACCAGAATCCATTTTTAGTAGCTTGCTTTTTTATTTATTTTTATTTTTTCAAATTTTTCGAGAAGAAATTTGAAACATCAGTATCGTGGATCCGAATGATTACAATTATTGCGTGTTATGATTACAATTATTCAGTTCCTTCACTTTAAATGGCTTGAAAAAATATTTCAATTGATACCATACTTGGCAATGTACCCCCGGGGGAGGATATATTACCTCCGGGGGGGTTAATGACGTCACAAACAAAACCAATATATCGCGGCTATTTTTCACAACAATGACTGAATCATTGATCTCTCGTGATCTTTGAGCCATACATAAACCATTTTATGCGTGATTATGTCAAATTTTATCCTATGCTGCCACGTTAAAAAAATGTTCGCTCGAATTAAAATAAGCTCTATCAACTTCTAGATATTTAAAATAATGCCGGATATAAAGTTTCGTGAAAATTCATTAATATTTGTTGACGCTATAGTGTACAAAGGAATTCGACCATAAACATACAGACACACTGACGGGCGTCACTCCAAAAATAGTCGTTCAGGAGCTCTTAAAACATATATTGGCATGGAAATCTCTAATTCGAAATTTTTTGTGAAAATAATACTTTATACTGTATTGCTATTTTATACTATAAGAAAGCAAAATTTCTGATGTGGGTAGCATATGACTTTCCCTACATAATGTAGTCGCTTAATTTATTTCCCAACGAATTGCTATGCAACATATGCTCCACAATGTTATAGGTATTGAGTCAGCCTCACGAAAATTGAAATTGATCGATTTTATCAACTTATTAGTTCAATAATCACTCTTCATTCCTAACGGAGCGAGATCAATTTTGAATCAATCCTGAATTTTGTGATCCCTTTACTTAAGTTTTTTTGCATGATTGATCTTTCTTGTTTTATAATGCGCTATGATTAATCGAGAATGAAAAAAAAAACTTTCTTTACCCGAGAAATAAAATAAAAATATTAAATGGCTATCTTAGTGTTTTAATGTAATTTATGTCATTTTCAGCCCATTCTCCATTCAAAACGAAGCGAAATCAGCATTGACCGGAATTTTGTTATCCCTTTTTCCCAAAAACTGCAATAGAGGAATATGGAATTTTGCATACATACGTAAAATTTCACACATATGTGCATAATCACAATTTCATTAATTAAAACTGTAGGAGAGTGAAAAAAACATCCTTAAACCGCGCATGATCACTACACTTCGTACAAAATTAACAACTTTTAAACAGCTAATCAAAGTGTGTGCATTTGCATGCATTGTGGTTTAAACGTGCTCCTTTATATTAAATACGTTTTTACGATTTAAATGTGTTACTTTGATTTCATGATTTTCCTGTATTCTAACCAGTTTAATTCCATATTCAAATTCTAAAAACTTGTATCCTCTTTCGAATTAGGATTCTCAAATACTGAAATTAATTTTTTATACTTCTGTATTTACATAATTATTTGTTAACTTTGTAAGATTTTAATTTGAACTTCTTCATAGCTCGCTATCTTCATAGTCCAAAGCCCGATTTTTTGCCAGTTTATACTCACTAGCAAAATCTTCGTCGGAATGTAATTGGCATTTAACTACTATCCCGGAAAATAAAGGAAATAATGGCGAATTTTCTGCTGCAAAATACAAAATGTTGAAAAAGTATATTCTCGTGAATGGAACAAATCTACGAGAACACAGCTAAGGCATTTGGTAAAAAACGTATTGTACATAGAAAGTGAATATATTCGACAAGACTTACTATCTTTTTGATAAATTTATTTTAAACACATTCAAAATAAAGAGCGGCTCAAGGCAGCGTTTTGAAGTCTGTGTCATTCGTTCTGTAATAAAAAAAAATCTGATGTGGACAGCACATGACTTTCCCTATATAATGCAATGAATTTACTACTTTTACAATTAAAAAAATGTTATTCTTATAGTAGATATTTATATTATTTCCAAGATATTGAATTTTCTACAATTAGTCGTCATTTTCATTTTTGTACCAAATTTCATTCGAATCGCTGCATTCTTTCGTGTGTTATCGTCTCCTTAGACTTACTGGCACATACACACACACAGACATCACCTCAAAAATGTTTGATTCATGATCAAGGATGCTTGAAACGTGCTCTCCCGCCGAAAACTCGAATTCGAATTTTCGACCCCGCCACAATACTTTCCTTATACGTTATGTATAAAAGGAAAGTAAAATGTATTGTACATAGAAAGTGAATATATTCGACAAAACTTAACTATCTTTTTGATAAATTTATTTGAAACACATTCAAAATCTCAAGAGCGGCTCAAGGCAGCATTTTGGAGTTCGTGTCTTTTGTTCTGTAATAAAAAAACCCGTATGGAATGATTATTTATTTCATTTGTGAAGATCCTAAGTTTAAATGACATTTTTAATTCATTCGAAAATTGGCAGAAGAGGCGAGAGAAGACAATCAAACATTTGATTCTATTTAAAATCAATAGGGTTCTGATATTCGAAGACTGTAATAATCTTACTAAATTATTTTCGCTTTATTTGTTAGTCAAATATTTGTTAGTGAGATATTTGTTAATGAGATTTGCTAGAAGTGCGTCCACAGAATCACAGGTATACACAGTAACATACACACAAAAATACATACGCACACAAACATGCATACACACACTAACATACACACACGCACACTAACATGCATACACACACAGGCATCCATTCAAAAGCGTTCAATTCGAGTTCATGGATGATTGAAACGTGATCTACCGTCGAAAATACGAATTCAAATTTTCGACTCCGACCTTCCCTGTACATTATACCATGTATATAGTGAAAATAATATTGAAATGAATGATTTTGATTTTGTACCTATAAAAATTAATCTAAGATAAATGTAAAGTAATAATACTATTACACAATTCATGATCTTACACATTCTAACATCTATTGAACAATGCATCTGATAACCTGTTACGCCCATCATAGTAATGCATTATTCAAGCGCCGGCGGTCGATATATGGCAATTCAATAAACACGTTCTGTGAACATGATACGTTATTACAAAAAACCAGGGGCTATGGATTTGTAAGAAATCGGAGAAACCACGTGGTCTACTTTTCCCAACGTATAAATGTGAACACTCATAATAAAAGAAAAAATCTTATGTGGGCAACACATGACTTTCCTTATATAATGCAATGATTTTACTACTTTTACAGTTTAAAAAAATGTTATTCTTATAGTAGATACTTATATTCTTTCCAAGATAGTGAATTTTCTTCAATTAGTCGTCATTTTCATTGATTTAGAGTCATTTTTATCTATTTGGCGAGATTTTCGTTAATTTGGCAACATTTAAAAAGTCGCCAAGTTGGCACCATTCCGCCAAAATTATCGCCAAAATCTCGCCAAGCGTTATGGACGGAGAAATAAGATATTCTTATACCAGATAAATGACTATTGGCGTTCAAATACAAAAGTATTACTCAAAGTTTATTTTCTCATGAATGGAACGAGCTAGATCCACGAGAATGATGTCACCAAATTTATCGCAGGATATCACATATAAAAAGTGAGCATGTTTCTCAACAGTTAATATATTTTTTAATTTATGGGATTTTTTGATAAATTTAATTAAAAAATGTGCAATATCTCGAGAATGGTTCATACTAGCGTTCTAAAATTTATGTCAATCGTTTTCTAAGGAAAAATTACATAATAAATGGCTTTTTGAGTGACTTTATTAAAGGTTTTGATTTTTTGAGGATTTTTCTGAGTTCTGAACATTCGATTGTGTTTTAAAACAATAGGCTTCCAGTATTCGTGGATTGTGATTTTTGTATCACATTTCATTCAAATAGTTCCATTCGTTCGTGAGATATCGTCTCCACAGACTCACTTACACACACACACACACACACACACACACACACACACACACACACACACACACACACACACACCACTTCAAAAATATTTGATTCCGGATCAGGGTTGCTTGAAACGTGCTCTCCCGTCGAAAACTCGAGTTCGAATTTTCGACCCAGTCACAATACCTAACTTATACATTACGTTTATAAGGAAAGTAATTAACTGGATTGTAGCTCAATTCGACTTTCTTATACTAGAATATTATTTTATGTGTCTAGAGATTTTGTTTTATTTATTTTTGCAAATTTTACGAGCAGAAATTTGAAAAGTCTGTATTGTTGGTTCAAATGTTTGCAATTATTATAGCATGTTACCCTTCATTTTAAAGGTTTTGAAAATATATTTCGATTGATACAAAGTTTGGTAATGTACCTCCTTGGTGGAGTAACTTGACCCCCCCCCCCCCAAAGGAAGGTTAATAACATCACGAACACAAAAATTGTATCACGGATATTTTCCACTACAATTATTGAAACTGTTAATTTCCGTGATCATTGAGCCATTAATAATCCTTTCTATGCAGGTTTATGTCAAAATTTGTCCTATATTGCCATGTTACGAAAATATAAAAATGTTTTCGCTCGAATTTAAAAAACTTCTATCTAGTTCTAGGTTTTTCGATAACAAAGTCGGCGATAAAGTTTCGTGACAATCCATTAATATTTGTGGCAGCTGTCGTGGCATACAAGAAATCGACCGCGGAGAGACATCACTCCTAAAATAGTCAAAGCGTGTTCAGGGAGTCCTAAAACTTATTTGGCTTCAAAATATCGTAATCGAAAATTTACGCGAAAACGCTACTTTCTCAATACTACGTATACACGAAAGTGAAAATAAAAAAAATCATGAAAAAAGGTATAAGCCACAACAGAACATTCTTTACAGATTATTAAAATTATTATTACTGGATAATAATGATATATATAGAAACTTTCTTTTTACTAGATCTCTGTAAAAGGAAATGATATTTTAGTTATACATAGAAATAAGTTTACCCAATTTTATGGAAATCGCTTGCTTCTTTAGTGGGATACCGTATTTCCTGCAAAAAGTAAAATTTTTGAGATCAAGAGAATGGCGCTTGCCACTCTGTTTCTATTTAAAAGTACTTGAAAAGTGCAAACTCACTTGATAATTGTAAAATAATTGAATTGTTATGCTTTCTTACATTTCGGATAAAAAAAGTGCAATATTTCCACATCGACTAAGCATGAACAGTGAATAACAGTGTCCATTTATTGTTAGTTAAAAGTAGTTGAAAAGAAGCATTTTATAAAATTGAATTTTTTATGAAATCGTTTGATAATAGTCATTTTTTTTTTATAAATTTTTCCTTTTTTAATAAAAATGCACAATATCTTGAGAACATTCTATAAATGATGCCATTTACTTTTAAGGAATAATTCCATTTAAAAAACATTTCATTAAATACTTTTTAGCATAAAGTCTTCGAAAACTTTAGTGTCTTATCTTTATCTGAGCTCTCTGGATATATTAATAAGCTTATGACGCTTTTCGACTACAATAATTGCATCGAATTTCAGTCAATTTACTCAACAACGTCCAGAAATATGATACCCACAGACATCATTGAAAACTGTTTATTCGTATTCAGGGATGCTTAAGGCGTGTCGATTAATTAAAACACGTTTAAATAACGAGTATCTTTAGTTACCTAAATCTGTCGCTAATTTCGCCAAGGTCACTAAATATGTAGCGAAATGGGACTTACACGCAACAGGCTTTCTCTTGTTATTATTATTTTAAAAATAAACAACATGTTTTTCTTCTTCAACTGCCGTCTATTTGAAGCACACCTTGAATTTCTTCAAACATTTCATCTGCACAGAAAATATTTCATCTTCACAGAAAACATTTTATCTGTACAGTTATAATATAATCGGTGTCTCTACATAAATTTCATATTCACTAATTTAAATGCGAAACTCAATAGGAACCCTCCTCCATAAAAATACGAATTCCTTTTCAAATACTTTTCAGCGAGTTACATTTATTTTTAACATTTTCCATGCATCACTTAAATATTATTTTCTCTTGAAACAACGTATGCAAGACACTACAAAACTAATAGTAATTATTTTACGAACTTGAAGCAAAAATGTATCTTACTTCATTATTATATGTTTCTATTCCTTGACTGCGGTATCTGTAAATATTTTATCGTACATATTTTCAAACCTTTTATTTATACAAAAAAATCTCCATTCATCAAAGTCTTTCCAGAATTCAGCGATAATAGAGTCTGTGACCCGATACAAATTTTGAATTCATTTATTTATAAGCGAAATTCAATAGAAACCCCTTCCATAAAAATGTAAATATCTTTTCAAACACTTTGGACCGAGTGACATTTATTTTTAAAGTTCCCCAAGCACCATCGAAATATTATTTTCTCTTGAAGCAACGTATACAAGACACTACAAAATGAATAGTAATTATTTTACGAACTTGAAGATAAAGTGTACCTTACTTCATTATTATGTTTCTATACCTTGATGGCAGTCTCTGTAAAGATTATACCGTACATCGCTTCAAACCTTTCATTTATACAAAAATCGCCCGTTCAGGGAAGTCATTTCAGAATTCTGCGATAATAGAATCTGTGACCCGACACAAATTTCGAATTCACTTACTTATAAGCGAAACTCAACAAGAACCACCTCCATAAAAATACAAATTCCTTTTCAAACACTTTTCAGCTAATTACATTTATTTTTAAAATTTCCCAAACACCATCTAAATAATATTTTCTCTTGAAACAACGTATACAAGATACTACAAAATATAATAATTATTTTACGAACTTGAAGCAAAAATGTATCTTACTGCATTATTATATGTTTCTATTCCTTGACTGCAGTCTCTAAAGATTATACCATACATGGCTTCGAAAAGTTCATTTATACAAAAAAATATGTATCCATTCAGCAAAGTCTTTTCAGAATTCTGCGATAATAGAATCTGTGACCCGAAATACATTTTGAATTCACTTATTTATAAGTGAAACTCAATAGAAGTCCCTTCCATAAAAATACAAATAGCTTTTCAAACACTTTTCACAGAGTGACATTTATTTTTAAAATTCCCCAAGCACCATCTAAATATTATTTTCTCTTGAAGCAACGTATACAAGACACTACAAAATGAATATTAATTATTTTACGAACTTGAAGAAAAAGTGTACCTTACTTCATTATTATGTTTCTATACCTTGAGACCTTGACGGCAGTCTCTGTAAAGATTATACCGTACATCGCTTCAAACCTTTCATTTATACAAAAATCGTCCATTCAGCAAAGTCATTTCAGAATTCTGCGATAATAGAATCTGTGACCCGACACTCATTTGGAATTCACTTATTTATAAGTGAAACTCAATAGACCCCTTCCATAAAAATACAAATATCTTTTCAAATAATTTTCACCCAGTGTCATTTATTTTCCCCAAGTTTAAGTTCCCCAAGCACCATCTAAATATTATTTTCTCTTGAAACAACGTATGGAAGACACTTCAAATCTATGATAATTATTATGCGAACTTGAAGCAAATATGTATCTTACTGCATTATTATATGTTTCTATTCCTTGACTGCAGTCTCTAAAGATTATACCATACATGGCTTCAAACCTTTCTTTTTTACAAAAAATATGTATCCATTCAGCAAAGTCTTTTCAGAATTCTGCGATAATGGAATCTGTGACCCGAAATACATTTTGAATTCACTTATTTATAAGTGAAACTCAATAGAAACCCCTTCCATAAAAATACAAATATCTTTTCAAACACTTTTCACAGAGTGACATTTATTTTTAAAATTCCCCAAGCACCATCTAAATATTATTTTCTCTTGAAACAAAGTATGCAAGACACTACAAATCTATAATAATTATGATACAAACTTGAAGCGGTAATGTATCTTACTGCATTATTATATGTTTCTATTCCTTGACTGCAGTCTCTGTAAAGATTATACCCTACATGGCTTCAAACTTCCATTTATACAAAAAAATATATATCCATTCAGCAAAGTCTTTTCAGAATTCTGCGATAATAGAATCTGTGACCCGACACAAATTTCGAATTCACTTATTTATAAGCGAAGCTCAATAGGAATCCACTCAATAAAAATACAAATTATCTTTCTTTCGAAAACTTTTCAACGACTCGCAATTATTCTTATCATTCGAAGCACCTGCCAAATATTATTTTCTCTTCAAACAACGGGTGAACTCCCCTTTTCAAAAATACTTCAAGTGGTAAAATGATTATGCTTCTAGGAGTCGAAGTTTAAGTATCTCTTTCACAAAAGAAATCGTCTGCACTGAGTTCCCAAGCTATCATAGGTATAGTAAATCGCTGGGAAAGCCAAATTTCCAGAAGATGAAAAACAATTAAATCGAAATAAAGGAGCGAGGGGGGGCATAGATTCTTTTAACTTCAAGAACGCGCTCGAGCAGATAAGTCGAACGAGAACGTCTTTTGACATTTCACTTTCTTACTGCATTTGCATAATGGCCGCGACAATTTTGGAGAGGGGCCAAATCGGGCGGAATTTTAAGTAAATACCGAGGCGACTACACCGTCCTGTGAGGTTTTTTGCCACAGAAAATTCGGAGACTTAATTAAAATCTGAAGTGCTCCCCCAGCTCATATGTTGCACTTAATTAAAAAGTGCAATGTGTTTGAAATGACGAATAGACTAAATTGGGATGCTTATCAAGATTGGGAGGGCACATTTTTGAATTACTTGCAGTTAGTTCGACTACGACTTCGCTATCTGGGGCACATCTTCGGAAAATTTTGAAAGTTTGAAACTAGGGTAGAATGTTCGTAATTGAATTTGGCATTTAATTAAATGCCTTATAGTTTCAATTCGCAATAGGCATTAAAAATAATGCTGCGTCATCTGTGTTTGTAATGGCCCTTTCTGGAATTTTCTCTGAAAAGATTGGTGATGATGATATAGATAATTAAGTTAAGGATGATTCTTTGGTGATTGATAGTTTCCATTTTATTCTATTTAAGCAGGTCAGGTGAAACTGAATATGGCTAGGGAGAACTTTTTTATACCTAACCGTATTATGTAAGATAAATTTTCTACACCTCCCGACCCAAAAACATTGTTGCATAACCATATTGTATTACATATATTAGAAAACTTTGACAGTAAATGGCATATTTTACAGAATATTGACATATTTTATAGAATATTGACATATTATATAAAATATGTCATTCACTCTGGCAGTGAATGGCATATTTTACAGAATATTGACATATTTTTAAAATATGTCATTCACTTTGACAGTGAATGACATATTTTACAGAATATTGACATATTTTACAGACTATTTACATATTTTATAAAATATGTCATTCACTTTGACAGTGAATGACATATTTTACAGGAGTATTACTTTCAAATGAATATCTACTTTTAAAATACCAATAAAGTAAATATTTGAATTAGTGGCGATTAATTGCAATATTGCTTTCTTCTATTAAAAGAAAAATGCAATAGAAATCCACTCAATAAAAATACAATCAATGCTTCATGTAATAAATGATTAATACTGCATTGATATTTGCATGCACCACTGCATTACGTCCTCAATGCAGATTTCTTTATGTAAAATAATTCTCTCAAAAATATGGGAATTGAATAGAAGCAATTGTTTTGCAGTGCAACATTGATGTAAAACACATGCACCGTGACTGTTCTCGCGAAAGAAGCGGGTATTCGATTTCTGATTCAAACTAATATACATGTTTTTAAAATTATTTTCTAAATTTACATCTATATAATATACTCAGCATACCACCAAAATTACCTAAACAAATCGCTTCAGCGTTTTTAAGATTACAAAGTTTCACTGATCTTAACAAATTCTCGCTTTGTAGCTAAACTATATACATTTTTCAGATTTTATATATACATTTATGATATATACATGTTATGATATGTATATTTAAGGTATATACATTTATGATATATACATTTTTCAGACATATAGACAATGTACGCAGTGTACCAACCAAATTTGGTCCAGATCGCTTTAGTAGCTATTACGAAGAACCAACGGTTATTTCTAATAACGCAATATTTAATTTTGATGTGAATAATATATATGCTTGGGGTTTCTGGTACGGAAAACGGAGAGTTACTAAAAATCTAAAGAGTTCGGACACTTATACACCCAACCCTCATAAATAAAAAATGTAAATAATTTTCTTGTTTTGTCGGAAATACGGTCCAGATTATGAATACATAAAAGTAATTTCAATATTTTAATATTTTGAACATTTTTTCAAAAACACATAAAAAAGTATATCTGTCCGAACGAGTGTTCATTTTTCATCTTTTTACTTTCCCTGTAATACATGGTAATGTATATGGAAAGTATTGGAATCATGCCAAAAATCGCAACTCGAGTTTTCGACGGATCTACAAGTTTTGAGACCTCTAGAATACGAAAAAACTATTTTTAGCTTGACGTCTGTGTGTCTGTGTGTCTCTGCAGATTTTGCATCCACTCTAACTGAAAATCTATTTGACCAACAGTCATAAACTTTGGTGGGTTTCATAAAATTTCGTAAAATTCAGTGGGGAAGTCACTTGTGGGTGACCCTGGTGCTGATTAGCTTTGGGTACGATTCTTAATAAAAGAACTCGACATATTTTGCGAAATGGCCTGCAAAAATTGCCTATATCCACTCTGGCTAAAAATCCAATATAGCAAATTTTCCAAAATTTGGTAAATAAGTCACCTGTGAGTTATTCTGGTGCTAATTAGATTTTGGTACCATTCGGAAAAAAATAACCAGCCATGTTTTGCGAAAGAGCCCCCAAAAATCGTCAAAATCTGAAATAAAAAACTACATATGCTTAAATATATCCTTTAAATGCTTGTTTTATACGTAAATTTTTACGATGAAAAGAATAAGACCAACCCCATTAGACTAGGACTAGCCATTCTCGAGATATTTTAGTTTTTTCGCATTTTCGCTACTCCACATTTGAAATAAGTCCAGTTACCAAATAAAAACGAAAATTGTATTAAAAGTGCAAATTCTGTGTAATTTAAAATCATTATGGCTGTTATTTTGTGCAATTAAATTCAATTTATTGAATTATTAAAGAAATGAATAAAAATTGAATTTGAGTCTGCAGGAAAAGTCATGAGCTGCCCACATCCGATTTTTTTACTTTCAATCCAAATATCTTCAAAACAAAAGATAGATATAAATGAGCGATAAAAATATGTACTTGGAAATTTAGTCTCGAAATCCGTACTTATTTTTAAAAAAAATAATAAAACTCATAGTTTTCGAGTAATCGCCCTGTAAAGTTTGAAAGTATTGAACATTGTCCATTTTCCGAGCCTGTAAGGTTTATATATCAAAAACTAATGTGCTAGATATGAGCATAAAACAATAATTTGTAGCTCTTTGAAAACCTAACAAGTGTATATAATTCGATTTTAGATTAAGCTCTTTTCTTTCGAAAAACCTTCGAACAGTTATTTGTTCGAACGAGTTTTTTTTTTTTCATTTTTCTTACTTTCACTCGAAATATCTTCAAAACTGTAAAAATAGATATAAATAGTAAGGCACAAAGATATGTTTGAGAAAATTTAGTTTCTAAATCTATATTTATATTTAAAAACTACTTTTTTAGTTTTCGAGCAATCGTCTTATCATGTTGAAGAAGATTGAACATTTTTCTTTTTACAAGTTTGTAATCTCCTTATCTTTAAAACTGAAAGTGAACTATAAATACTAATACTAATTAAAAATTTGTAGCTCTTTTTAAACTTTACAAGTGTATATAATTGGATTTTGGATCAAACTCTTAGTTTTTGAAGTATAGTGGTTATAATTTCGATATTTTAGCATTTTTACCTAGGTTTTCTAATAGGTGGGAGAGCTGTAATATTTATCATGCACGTTATTTACAGCTCAATATCTTTACTTCCTCTATGACAAAATATTGGTGCACGATATTATGTTTTGTTTTAAAAAAATAGGAAGTTAAATGAACGTGGGGATTCTAAAGACGTTTAATGATTGGTGAGTTTTGAACAGAATAGATGGAAATACACGCATTCAATTGCATATGTGCGTGCCAAAAAGCACGTTTTATAGATTAAAATGAATGTAAAATATCGTCAGATATATTGTATAAACTTAATTTATGCACCGAAAAGCATTTTAGTGAAATTATTGGATATTTTTAGGTGAAGTCTTTGGTCGGAGTTTCCAGATGAAATTGAGGAAAAAACTAAAAGTGCTAGCTAGCTATCTATAAACAGTTAGCAAATAACTTATAATGCTTTAAAAGCCTGTAAACAAAACAAATGAGTCGGAAAAATCAGTCTGATAAACTTATTGAATTTAACTGGAGTTTTGTTAGTCTGATAAACTTATTGAATTTCATTGAACTTTTGTTAGTCTGATAAACTTATTGAATTTTTCTGGAGTTTTGTTAATCTGATAAAACTTATTGAATTTTACTAGAGTTTTGTTAGTCTGATAAACTTATTGAATTTTACTGGAGTTTTGTTAGTCTGATAAACTTACTGAATTTTACTGGAGTTTTGTTAGTCTGATAAACTCATTGAATTTAACTGAAGTTTTGTCAGTATGATAAACTTATTGAATTTTACTAAAGTTTTGTTATATATTCACGTGCTATTCAAGCAAAGTCATTTAGGTTCCACCGGACTGGAGCCACTGCCGATTGTTTTAAATTGCCATATCGATATTTTGAAGTTAATTAAGAAAAATGTGTGAAGTAATTACTAGATAGCTCAGGTTTTTATTCCAGAATACATTGCTATATTCACGATTTTCTATTCGAGAGGTGATCTAAAAAATTGTGATATTGAAGAAACTATTTTATTGGGCAAGACTAGATATGGCTAAATTACCGAAATCAAGTGTTTTGAATTAAAGACTGGCAGGGGTTGTGCTCTCCACTTATAGTAGGTGTGAATGGGACGAATGAGAACTAGTAATATGATTCTGCAAAATGTAATCACAACTGAGAATATTGAACGAATGTTATGAAAAGAAAGAGGGTAACTGTAATTATGAAATTTATATCAAGGGGAGGTGTACGTAAATTTTAAAAGTAAATTTTATATTCATATATATCTTCATTTATAACAATTATTTTCATAAATGGCTAACGCCTGCTCTAAAGGAAGCTACACCACGTGATTCTCAACCAGCTTTGTATTGTAAACGCCTTCTAGAAATATCTACCACCCGAAAATTTTTTATCACCAACTTTTTACTTTCCCTGCAATACATGGTAATGTATAGGGAAAATATTTGGAATCATGTCGAAAATCGCAACTCGAGTTTTCAACGGATCTACACGTTTCGAGACCTCTAGAATACGAAAAAACTATTTTTAGCGTGACGTCTGTGTGTCTGTCTGTGCAGATTTTGTATCCACTTTAATTAAAAAACTAATGGACCGAATTTTACAAAATTTGGTATATAAGTTACTTGTGGGCGAGTCTGGTGCAGATTAGTTTTGGGTACGATCCGGGATAAAAGAACCCGCTTTTTTTCGCGAAATGACCCGTAAAAGTTTGTATCCACTCTAACTGAAAAACTAATGGACCGAATTTCACAAAATTCGGTAGATAAGTCACTTGTGGGTCATCCTGGTGCTGATTAGATTTTAGTATGAATCGAAAAAAAATAACCTGCCTGTTTTTGCAAAATGGCCCGCAAAAATCGTCAAAATCTAAACTAAAGAACTACGTATGCTCAAATATATCCATCAAATGCTTGTTTAATACGTAATTTTTAACGAAGAAAAGAATAAGACCATCCCCATTACACTACGACTAGCCGTTCTCAAGATATTTTAGTTTTTCGTATTTTCTCTAAGCTACCTTTGAAAATAAGTCCGGTTACTGAATGAGAAAGAAAATTGAATTAAAAGTGAAATAAATTTAATTAAAATAAAGAGAATGTGGATATAAGTCTGCAGGGAAAGTCATGTGCTGCCCACATCAGATTTTTATTACTCATTTTAACATTCTTAAGCTGACAAATATGCAAATAATTTCATTATTTAAATAATTTTATATATATTCTTTTGAAAAAATACCTAAAATCAATTTTTATCTACCTATTTCAAAACAAAACAGCAATAATTAAATATTAATTACGTGGAGCCATGGATATTTTGCAACCGCTCAAATAATTTAAGAGTTACTGGTGGAGAATCGTTACTGTACCTTACTTTCATTGCATGATTAAAAAGCATAAAAATACTTTATTATATATATGTTTAAAAGTTGCTGTTTATTGGAACATATAGTCCAATGTGGAAAGAGCATTACACGTTACTCTAATTCGAATCGCCGTTTCAGACTCTAAAACGCTGAAATCTCTGTCAGTTCAAGTGCCACATCCAAAATATACCACCAATACTAAAAATGCTTATAGCCCACATTTTACGAGCATTTCCACTCCCCGTGTTTTATTGCAGAATGCGGATGGCGGCAGAAAACCCATTCGACAAGGCGTTGATGGCTTTACGTGATTCCTACCTTTAAAGAGACATTTCATAACCCCGTGATTTTTACGCCGAGTCCGGAACGTGCTGACATATAAGTGCCTTTATGCGAACAATACATTCCACAGTGGATATAATTCACTTCCCATCACACCTGTAAATTTCCCACGAATATTTTTGTGCAATAAGTTGATCATTGACGTTGTGTGTGCAAAAGTTTATTAGGAAAGGGAAAGATGTGATCGAATCATTGCTCTTTAAACGGATAATAGCAGACGGATGATAGCAGAAGTAGTTAATTGAGGTTACTAAAGATATTTTCCCTGTAATACATGATAATGTATAGGGGTAGTATTGAAATCAGGTCATTCGATTGACTTACAGGTTTTGGGTCTTCTGGAACACGACTTAACTATTTTTAATGTAACGTCTTATAACTATTTGTGCAATGTATGTATCGACTCTAGTTGCAAAACTTTGCCATAAAATTTAATAAAATTTAGTATTTAACCCTTTAAAGTCGAAACTATATATTTTTTCGCGTTGGTGATATGTGATATTTTTCTCGCCTAAATGGGAAGCATGCGCAATATCTATCTTGTTGAGCGCCTGTAAGATCTTCTATGCACTCTTTTAAAGAATCTTCTGTTAATAAACTCTCAAACTATTGAATTTTTAATATTATAATATATTATTTTGCAATTTATTAATAGTAAAATTCATTGGTACCAAATTGTACCGCACGACATTTCTGGGTTAAGCTACTTATGTATTACCCTGGTGCTTGCTAATCACATTTTTGTACGATTTGGAGAAATTGAACCGCCCTTTTATCTGAAATGGTCCTCAAAAGTTGCCAAATTAAAAAAAAAGTACTGCGGTTAAATATAATTATTAAATGCGTATTATATATAATTTTAGTGATAAAAAATGTAATCAACCTTCGTTAGGATAAACCGTTTTCGGTTATTCCAGTTTTGGAGCAGTTACGTAGAAGCTGGTGACGTCTAACGAACGTCTGATGCTAGACTTATTATCTATTCTGGTTGGCTAGACAGCAAATGGTGCAATCTTATTTATAACAAGATTGCGTGTATAAGTTTCGAAGAATATAACCAAAATGAGGTGTTTCATTTTCCGAACGTATACGAAGGAGTTGAGTACGAAGTTTCAGCCAGTATACGAAGTACGTATACGACATACGTATATTCCAGTACGTATACGAAGCAGTATTTTTGTCGCCTGCCGTTGAAAAGTAAACGTTCCTCCATATAGCGTATGTATCTTAGAAAGCTAATAAAACTTTACATTTTAATTTAGATAATATTAGTAAATGATATAGTATTCAGTAAGATCAATTGTTTGCTGCTTACGTGCATCATTCTTTTAGTTCTACAATATGTCTATTCAAATATTCACATATTTTTGTTGGTAGGGTTTGCAAACGTATTCTTTATTTTAAGGATTTAAAGTCAAGAAACTTCACTTGTTTCTGCCATTGTCTGCTCTTTCAATTTTATATATGCATCCTTATGTGCTTTTCAATTTCTATTCTGCAGTAACCGCAATGCAAGCTTCAAATTAAACTCAAAGAACAAATACCTTCTTATCTAAAAGCGTTTCCAGTAATTTAAAAAAGTCAGAGTGATAGCTTGACTTTGGCTTTCAACATACACTCATGTCCAAAAGTTAAGCATAGTTCTTGTTTATGTGAAAATTTCAGGAAATCTACATCGGAATGGAAGGAAACGCCGTATGCGGGTGTAATAGGGTTATAGAAGAAGAAAACAATGCAAAAATGGATAATAACGACTTTTATTATCCAAAGAAAAGGGTTGAAGGAAAAAGGGTCACAATACGAGTGTCAACCTCAGTGAAACAGAATGATTGAAATAATGTGATACTGCAGTTTAATACGGTGTGTGGGGACCTCAGGTAGCCATGCATGATGCACAACGATTTCCATTACTTTCGATGAGGGTTTGGATGAGTTGTGTGCTCAAAGAATTCCAAGTCTCGCGGAGAGCAGTTTTCAATTTCGGAACGGAGCTTAATGGGTAACGGAGGGCTGCAAGATGTCTCCTGAGCATAAACCACACGTGCTCTATTGGATTCAGATCAGGAGAGTTGGCAGGCCACTGCATGTGTTGGAAATCTTCAGTTTGAAGGAAGTCGTCGATCAAGGCCGCACTGCGAGGAGGCGCGTTATGATCCATGAATAAGAAATGGGGACCAACATCACCTCGAAACAATCGAACGGTAGGCTCAAGGACTTCGTCTCTGTATCTTTGACCGGTAATCGACCTCATGTCAAAGATGTGGAGGTCTGTGCGGCCGTCCATCATGATGCCTGCCCAGACCATGACTCCCCCAAACAGAAAACGATGTCTTTCCGTGATGTTTCCCGGGTGAAAATGCATTCCACGTTCTCTCCAGATCGTAGTACGACGAGAATCCGTTTGCAGGCTAAACCTGGACTCGTCACTCAACATGACATTGCTCCAGTGTTATCCACTCCACTGCCGATGTTCCAAACTCCACTGTAAACGAGCTTGTTTGTGTGCAGACGACAGGGGGATGCAAACTGCAGCTCGTCTGGCATAGAGACCAACGTGCCTGAGTCTCCTGTAAACAGTTTGTCTCGAAACAGTGACTCCTGTGGCGGCTGTCAGGGCTTAAACCAGTTGTCTGGCAGAAAGGTTCCTCTGATGTCAAGAAGTTATCACCAAATTTCGGTCTTGCCAAGCGGTTGTTACCCTTGGCCGACCTGGTACTGGTCGTCGCGTAACATCTCCAGTGGTTTGGAACCTCTGCCACAGTCTGGAGATCACACACTGAGGCACATTCAGAAGTCGAGATGCTTCGGTTTGGGATCGACCGGATTCCAGCATTCCAATAATTCGTTCTTTCAAAAACATGTCCAGCTGGCAGCTTTGGGAAATCTTTCGTCCTTTTTAATTGTTAACAACGCTCCGTACCACAGCAATTGCGAAATTCTGTCTCAACTGGCCAGGCAGCTCGAGGTCGTTGTATACTTGTTCCGACGTGCGCCGGTGCTTTGCGCATGTCGACGTCGACTGAACTCTTTTGCATATGCACAATGATTTACCTTCGACTCCCGATTCTCCACAACTGATTGTGAACCATTGTATCCATATTAATTCAGAATTTTTCGCATTTTACGAATTATGCTTAATTTTTGAACATGGGTGTAGTTGGATCGATCAGACTGTATTAATAGGCTGCTGTATTGAATTCCAATTTAACCTTATAGCAAAAATACACTATGGTTGGTAATTATATGCCTAAGTTTCTTTGCTGTTTTAAGTGTCATTTGTTTCGTTTTAGCTTTAAGTCTAATTTGTTTTGTTATAATATAGACCTATGGTAATTAAAGTAAGATACAACAGAATATCAAGGTAACTATCTAATATCAAGGTAACTATCTAATATCAAGGCTATACAATTGAACCAACATTTCGATATAGTTCAAAGCATTAAAATATCCAAACTCTAGCCACTATATTTCCAAAACTAAGAACCGGATAAGAAATCCGATAATACTTTTAAAGTAGATCCGATAGTACTTTTAAAGAGCTATAAATTACTCCTTATTGTTTATAGTTGGAACGTTTAGTTTTTCAGGCATGGGCACTACGAACTTTGAAAATTTTACAGACTTTTTCTACTTGACAGTTGTTCAAAAACTACAAACATTTTGTAATATAAATTATTGATTTAGAAACTGTACATGTAAACCGAACATGTTTTTGCCTACTGTTTATATTTATATAGTTTCGACGGGAAGATATTTCAAGTGAAAGCAATCAATGTGAAGTAAAAACTCGCTCCTACAAAAACTTACAAAAAATTGTTTAAAATTTTAAAATATTGAAAGTGTTTGTGCATATTCATAAATGGTACCCTATTTTTGACCAAACAAGTATAAATTCTTTCAGATTTTTATCCATTAGATTAGGAGATATTGCAGAGATTTAAACTAGTTACCTGTTTTATGTTAACATCTCCAAAGTGACAAAACTTCAATTGTGATCCTGGGAAGCAAATAATCAAATCCTAACACCCAAAGAATGCAAACACACATATTTAAACCAAAAGGCTACATTTATTTATTTAAATACAGCTGTCGCAGTTTGACATAATCAGATTAAAGGTGGCATTTCTCATACCTTAAACAGACTCGGAACTACACATAAATCGACAATTAGACGTAAGGTGGCAATACCCGCATAGAGATCCTACTCATTTGCAATGCGCGCGCTACCTATAAGAAATGTTTCATGATACCTGATCATGAGCGAGAACTTTTTAATCAATGTTAGCTTCCTTAATTTACTCTGGATTGCTATTGTAGAACTCTTGGTCTAAACATCCAGATCTTCTTCTAATGATCAGAACTTCGTAGCACGAAATCTTGTCCGAGTAAGGCTCCTGTCTTAAAAAAAGAAACCGATCAGCCTAACGTTGATTATATTCAACTTGTAGAATCCGCAAACTGTGTGGTCAGCTCCTGATTGGTCCGTCAAGCCGGAGCGCTAATTGGCTGTTAGTCCACAGGAAAATAATAATATAATGTAAATAATTGAAATGATAACAGGTTATCAGGACTTCACAATATAAGCACACAAAATAACATTCATATGTCGCTTCAATTTCAACCGAATAAGCGTCATTCACGTATTCTTTTCAGCATGGCCACATGTAGTTAGTGCAATACTTCCTTCCTCCTCCATCTAAAGTATTTAAGAATCGGCAACATTCAGATAATAAAGAAAGTTACTACGTTGCTCTTCTTAACTTGAAATACCATATGTCGGTTTCTAGACCGCAGTAAAAATGCTAGAAATCTCTACTGTGAAATACTACATTCGACATATACCACGAATATAAAACACGTTTATATCGAACATTTTACGAGTTTCCCGTTTCATGGGTTTTACCGTAAAAATGCCAGTGGAGACAGGAAAGCCATTGAGCGAGGCCGTTGATGGCTTTACGTGTTTCGTGCACCTTAAGGAGAGATATTTTATCCATCATTCCGATATTTTTACGTCTGATGGTTTGGGACGTGCTGCGTGATAACTGATTTTATGTGGCCAATTCATTCTGCAGTAGATATCATTCACTTCCCATCATAGTTGTATATATCCTTTAGCGCCGCAATTGGAGCATTAGGTAGAGGTAATGTAGCGGGAAGAAGAGTTTTATTAGAAGAGATTTGAGCATGGCCGAACTGTTGCTTTTTATTACTTTCCCGACAGTACATGGTAATGTTTAGGGTGTTGGAATGCGGTCAGAATTAGAAATCACGATGCTAATGGATTTACAAGTTTTAGGTACTCTGTAAAACGGTTAATTGAACTTTATAGACTCTACAAAGAGCCTCAAGTTACACAAATCATCGGAAGTAACAGAGTGAGATGGCTCGGACATGTCTGGAGAACCCCTGAAAACAATCCGACTAGATTGTACACTTTTAAGAACCCTGGGGGTACCCCCGCCCAGGGCAGACTTTCGACTAGATGGTTAGACGACATTGTGAATGACATCAACATTTTGAAAATTAAGAACTGGCAAAGAGTCGCTTTGGACCGACGGTATTGGAAGAGGCGTGCTGTCGAGGCAGCTAAGACCTGTAACAGGTTGTTACGTTCTTAAAGAAAGAAGAAGTAAAACGGTTAAAATATAGTTAGTGTGTATGTGACTGTGTCTAGGTTTCTGTCTGTTAATCATTTTATTCATCAGATCTAGCTTTACATTTTAGTTTTATATTTCTACCAGAAAAATTCTGAAATATCTCCTTTAAAGAGTTTATATTCATTAATTGTCTCTTTTCTTGCACCGTACAGACTATTCCACCCGACGAACCATAGCCAGTCGCTCACTTATTTGCTTTTATGTATAAAACGCCCTATGATTGCAATTATGTCGCTCCACTGTATTTTTCAATGCTTAGAATTTTATTTTATTTCAGATCTATTAATTCAGGTCAATCTCGACCTACTTTCCTAATTTTGTCTCTCATAAAGATATGAAAAAATGGGTCCCAAAAAATTTCTGAGTTATGAAATGTTTACTACTGGGTGTTATTTTAAAATGCATGTCAGTTGAAGATAAAATGATTTTAAAACAACAAATTCAGTGTAAATTTATATAAGTTTCATATATTAATTTTTGTATTAAAAATGGAATGAAAAAAAGTAAAAAAATATATATAAATTTGACACTGTAAGAGTTTATTAGGAGTTTGTCGTACGGAATACATAATCTAAAAAAAATGAAAAAATTCTAATATGAGGTGAACACTTAACTTTTAATATTTGTAGTCCTCCATTGAAGTTTTATAATAATTCTCACAAAAAGGAAGGAGGTAAGTTCTTTCGTTCTAAGAAAATAAACAGACAGATAGAATCTCAATTTACAATTTTATTTATGGAGATGATAGCAATTTTACAACTAAATAATAACAGCTTTGTAAACTATGTTTCTGAACTTCATATCAGGGACAAAATTTTAGAAATATATTTCATTTACAGCCCGTGAGAGTCAAGGGCGTTTTTTTATTTTATTAATTAGAATCTTTTTATTTTATTAATTTTATTTTATTAATTAATTTAGATGCACAAATGACGATTACAACACATTATCGTATTTTAATTTGCATTTATTCTAGAAATGCTTAAAAAACGGTTAGGTGACCCTAATTTGGAGATTTAATAACGATTGGTTCCGTTTGTTTGGAGGTTTATGTAACGATTGGGCCATGTTCAAAGTGAGGAAACAGTTAGAAGGACACGTTTCGTTAGAGTGACCCACAGCCTTACCGTATTATAGCTTAGAAGCCTTTTTTGTGTGGAACTCTGTAAGTATATTCCATTTTTCAGCAAAGTCACTGCCAGGGGTGCGAGAACGGCAGAATCATTCACCGTGCAATGTTCGAAGATGATCCTGATGAGTCCCTACCGATCCCAGTTGTCGACGGGTTTAGGCTACGGCCATGTATTGGCATGATCCAACCCACGTCACCTGGAAGAATCTGATGGTTTAAGGAACTTCAGGAGTGGCTCAGAGAAACCGCTGGAGTCACCTGGAGCCATTGTGATAGCAGGCAGTTTGCTCTTCATACGTAGTTTGCTCTCCTTCAGCCGTAGCAGACGTAGATTACTAGGATGACGTCACGAAACCTGGTTTCGAGTCCAATAAGAAGAGCAAACTGCTTGCCATCTCGTTGGCCCCGAGTCACCTCGACCGTCTCCTGACGATCGCTCCTCAGATTTATGTACCCCTTTAAAGGAAATGGGACAGAGGCTACAGAGACAATTCCGGTCCACCTTGAAAAATGCGGCCACCCCCGCAGTTAAAACAGTCAGAAGAACATGAAGACATAACAGATGGAAACCTGCATTTTAAAAGGGGGCGCAACCAAGGCTACTCATCAAAATTCCGTGAAATTCTGTTTGGTCGTTCTCTCATGATGATGAGACAAGGCGATGTATCTTCAATTTTATTAACACTTTCCAACATAGTTGAAAAGTGTTTATGACTTTGTTCATTCTGTTTGCCTGTCTGTCTGTCCGTTCGCATGATGACTGCCGTAAAAATGACTTTATCAAAATGAAATTTTACTATGTTATTAAGACGGTCCGTGGGACATATGGAAATGCAAATGAAAAATGTCACCCAATTAGTTTTGGATTGAACCCGTGTTGACAAAGTGAAATATATTGAACCCTATGGGACCTAATTTTTCAAACATTTTTGTTATACGTTATTTGACTAAAGTTTATTTTTGTTTCGATGAAGTTTTATGTTTTCAAATATAATAAATTATCGTAGTACTGTGATAATTTAAAATATATCAGCGCTGAATCTATCGCATTTCAGAGATGTTTAATTAAAATTGCATTTCAGTTGGCGGGTTTCATAACCAATGTTTTATGTATGATCAATCTTTCTTGTTTATGTAGAGTTCATTAAATGTAACACCAATGCAATTAATTGAAATTCTGAATATCAAAAAACGTTTCAAATTTAAGCACAAAACTGGAGTACATTTTGTAGTTCTATTAACACCGAAATTGTATCATGCAAAAGAATATATTTCTCTGACATGTTGCCTTATTTTCAACATTTACATTTCAACATTTACAACTTTTTTATCTTTAAATCTAATAATCAATTAATTATAACATCATTTTTCAATTGTTTGATTAAAAGAATACGACTAGCAGACGATTTTGGTATTTGAAACGTAACTCGGTTACCATAGGAATAAAAAATCATGAATAAATTAATTGATAAAATATAATAAAATAATTGTCCGCTGTAACTACTTTGCTTACAAATAAAATTAAAAACAGTCAGAAGGACATGAAGACAGACAGATAGGCAGAAGGACACTTAAATTGTGGGTCTATACCAAAGGCTGTCTACCAAAGTTTCAGTTTCTACTTGTTCTTCAGTTTCTCCTTAAGTTTTGTACATCGGTTCTCCCGTGATGTTGAGATTAAACACATAGGCATATTTACAATTTTATTTAATATATTGCACAGTATAAACAGTCGTATTAATTCTGTGCAATAAAACTTATTTTAATTAAATACATAAGAAATAAGAAAAACATATTTTGTATTGCAGGGACCGTCTAGTGCCGTTCACATTATATATATATATATATATATATATATATATATATATATATATAATATATATATGTATTCAATATGACGGTTATCGGTGTTTAGCAAAACTTTATTTCAATCCTGAAAGTTCTAAAATATAACTACTATATTTACTTAGTTCAGTCCATAAGGAAGAGAGCATCTTATCTACGTAGTATTTCTACGTCTTATTGTAAACGGCGATTTTCCGTACTTTCCGTACTTTCATGCCCTCCATTTATTTCTTTGTGATGTATCGTTTATCTCCTGTCGTTTTGCCTCATGGTTTTCGAACCCTAAAAGTGTGGAAATATGCGTATTGGAGGCACCACAGCGTGAAATGGGCGAATATTTAGGGAGTTTGAGAAGGTTGATGTTCTCCATTTGTTATATGGACGGAAAGGGGTTGAAATTTCGATATAACCTACTCAGCAAAAAATCCACTTAATATTTATTTCTATATATTGAGAAGGAATATTTTCCGTGACCGCAGAGCTTTCTGTTAAAAATCATAAAGTTTCCTGACACTTTCAGGCAAATTTTAGCAAGAGCTTTTTAAGACAAAAGAGGACTCAGAAAGCTTTTTAAGACAAAAATTGTCGTACACACTCGAAACCACAGAAATTCTATAGTCACAAATCCCATCTTTAGAGGGCGTTCTCAATGTTAGAATTGCACCCCACAGCAGTTACCAGCATCCACAGATCGAATTCACGATTATTATATGTTCGTCAACAGTATGCAATGTTAGCAGGAATGTTAGCAGGTATATGCAATGTTGTCAGGTGTATGCAATGTTAGCAGGAAAGCTTGCTATGTGACATAATTTTGCGAACCTTATTGAGAACTAACAAACTCACAGGGTAACCTCAACTTTTGTTCCGGCTAGTTTCAGTTAGAATTGAATGGAAACGGTAGGTAATAGCGAGAAACTGATGCCCCTTGAAATATCTCTTGAATTGAGCGTGGAG
The DNA here is from genome assembly GCA_951213105.1 of Amaurobius ferox. Taxonomy (NCBI): domain Eukaryota; kingdom Metazoa; phylum Arthropoda; class Arachnida; order Araneae; family Amaurobiidae; genus Amaurobius; species Amaurobius ferox. Next base: position 107,798,939 of record OX578139.1, read on the forward strand.
ATCCGTGAAAAGAAAATCCCAAAAATTACATGGATTAGCAAGGGAAAAATTTCTTCTTCTTCCTTTACTATTCTGAACACATTTGAATGTACATTTATGACTGGTACAAAACTAATTAATGGAAGTCATTATACAGTAATGTGTATTCGTAATAAGATATTTGGTTTCCATTACAAAAATAATGTACAATCATGAATGTAATATTGTGTCATTTTTACATAAACATACCGCATGTACGTTTGTTTATGCTTAATCACACACACTATGTAAATATACATATACTTCAAAAAATCTGATGTGGGCAACACACGACTTTCTTTATATAATGCAATGAATTTACAACTTTTACAGTAAAAAAATAGGTTTTTTTATAGTAGATACTTATATTCTTTCCAAGATATTTTTATTTCGTCAATTAGTCGTCATTTTAATTGATTTAGCATCTTTCTTATCCATTTGGTGAGACTTTCGTTAATTTAGCAACATTTTAAAAAGTCGCCAAGTTGGCGACATTTCTCCAAACTCGTCACCAAAATCCCGGCAAGCGTTATGGACGGAGAAATATTTATTCTTATTTCAGATTACCGTTCAAATACAAAAGTATTACTCAAAGTATCTTTTCTTGTGAATGGAACGAGCTAGATCCACGAGAATGATGTCACCCAATTTATCGCATGATATTATATATGAAAAGTGAACATGTTTCTCAAGAGTTAATATTTTTTTTTAACTTATGGGATTTTTTTTATACATTTATTTAAAAAATGTGCAATATTTCAAGAACGGTTCAGGCTAGCGTTCTAAAGTTTATGTCAATCGTTTTCTGAGAAAAAATAACATAAGAAATGTCTATTTGTGTAAATTTATTAAAGGTTTTGATTTTTTGATGAATTTTTCAAAATTTCACTCAAAAATTTAGCTGGGTTCTGAACATTCGATTGTATTTAAAAGCAATAGGTTTCTAGTATTCACGGATTGTAATTTTTGTACCAAATTTAATTCGAATCGCTCCATCTGTTCGTGAGATATCGTCTCCACAGACTCACTGACACACACACACACATACTTCCACACACACACACACACACAGAGAGAGAGAGAGACATCACCTCAAAAATGTTCGATTCGTGATCAGGGATGCTTGAAACGTGCTCTCCCGTCGAAAACTCGAATTCGAATTTTCGACCCCGTCACAATACTTTCCTTATATATATATATATGTATATAAGGAAAGTAATAAGAGCTATCAAACATGCTAATCCATGTAAACTTTGGGATTTTTACTTTCCTTATATACATAATGTATAAGGAAAGTATTGTGACGGGGTCGAAAATTCGAATTCGAGTTTTCGACGAGAGAGCACGTTTCAAGCATCCCTGATCACGAATCAAACATTTTTGAAGTGATGTCTGTGTCTGTGTATGTGTGTGTGTGTGTGTGTGTGTGTGTGTGTGTGTGTGAAAGTATGTGTGTGTGTGTGTGTGTCAGTGAGTCTGTGGAGACGATAACTGACGAACGAATGGACCGATTCGAACCAAATTTGGTACAAAAATCACAATCCGTAAACACTGGAAGCCTATTGTTTTTATACGTAATCGAATGTTCAGAACCCCCCTAAATTTTCGAATGAAATTTTGAAAAAATCGTCAAAAAATCAAAACCGCTAATAAAGTTACACAAATAGATATTTCTTATGTAATTTTTCATTAGGAAACGATTGGCATGAATTTTAGAACGCTAACATGAACCGTTCTCGAGATATTGTACATTTTTCAAAAAAATTATGAAAAAGTCACATAAAAAAAAAATTCCTATTGAGAAACATTTTCACTTTTCATATGTAATACCATACGATAAATTGAGTGACATCATTCTCGTGGATCTAGTTCGTTCCATTCATGAAAAAATATACTTTGAATAATACTTTTGTATTTGAACGCCAATAGTCATTTATCTGCTGTAAGAATAACTTTTTTTTAGTGCATAACGCTTGGCGAGATTTTGGCGACGAATTTGGCGGAATGTCGCCAACTTGTCGACTTTTTTGAAATGTTGCCAAATTAATGAAAATCTCGCCAAATGGATAAAAATGATGCTAAATCAATGAAAATGACGACTAATTGTCGAAAATTCAATATCTTGGAAAGAATATTGGTATCTACTATAAGAAAAACCTATTTTTTTACTGTAAAAGTAGTAAATTCATTACATTATATAAGGAAAGTCATGTGTTGCCCACATCAGATTTTTTTTCTACGGATCTCTAAGCTGAATTCAAGAGAAATTTCAGGGACATTAGTTTTTCACTAGTATCTACCGTTTCCACTCAATTCCAGCTGAAACTAGCCGGAACAAAAGTTGAGGTTCCCTTGTCAGTCTTACCACGTATTCAGATTCTAATTTATAAAATGTTGGTATATAACAAGTTTTCTTCATGCCATGTCAGACATTGGTTAGTTCGTCCGCACGGGTACATAATAAGATCCATGGATAATGTCATCTGCTTTTAGAAATTCTACCAGATTTTCCGTCAGCTGCAAAGACGCACCTGTGGCCGTACGTTTCGTGATCGGAGCTTTACATCCAAAAAGCAAGGTTCAAATCACGAGTGGGGAGTTTTGTGTAAGTATGAGTGTAGTGTGTGAGAATATTCTTCAATCTAAATGTGCCTGTCAAAGTAGTCTTCGTGAGCATAAAAGGAAACAGTAAGGCGCCATAAATCCACTTCAGGGGAATGTGAAAACTGCAAGTAATCTACCAAAACGTACATTTTTATTTAAAAAGAATCCATTCTTCATATTATCGGCGTTCTGGGATTCTCCAGCAAAAATAGCATACAAGCACATAATAGTGTTTATATAATTATTTTTATTGAATCTGCATATTTATCTTGCCGTGGCTTAGTTGTTACAACTAGGGTAACTGAGGGCGCGGTAGCTCAGTGGTTAGCTCGCGGGAATTGCACTCGGTAGGCCCGGGTTCAATTCCCTTCGCTGCCAAAACTGTCGCCGTGTTCAAGCGGAGTCGATCACGTTAAACATGTGGGTCCGTAAGTCCTTCTGAGACGTTGGTGGTAGGGGAAAGAGGATTCCTGTGGATGCCTCCCCCACTGGGTTCCGGTCTAAACTGGGTGGCTCTTCCCGGCAGTCTAAACAGTTACCTTATACCTTTCTGGTAGGTTGGACGGTCTGGGTCTCACCAACAACAACTAGGGTAACTGAATAACGGAATGTCAAATCCGTTCATAATGCGAATGTCATATCCATGCATAATTCTCCCATCAATCGTCCGTCAATTTTTACTTCCTCGTACGTAGTATTGAGAAAGTATTGTTTTCACGAAAATTTTCGATTTCGAGATTTTGATACCAATATATGTTTTAAGACATCTTGAACACGATTTGACTATTTTTGGAGTTATGTTCGTCTATCTGTCATTTTGTCTCTCTGGCTGCCTGTGGCAGCTTTCTTGTATGTACACGATAACAGCCAGAAATATTAATTGATTTTCACAAAACTTTATATCCGGATTTGTTATCAAACAACCTAGAAGTAGATAGAATTCTTTTAAATTCCAGAAAAATATTTTGAAATTCATTCGAAATTTTATATTTTTTTATAATGGCAGCACTTGACATGGCAGCATAGTACAAAATAATCATGCATAAAAGGCTTTATTTATGGATAAATGAATACGAGACTTTATTGTTTTAATCGTTGTTGTGAAAAATAGCCGCGATACAAATTTTTTTGTTCGTGACGTCATTATTCCCAATTTGGGCAAGTTACCCCCCCCCCCCCAATTAAGTACATTGTCAAGTAAGGTATCAATCGAAACATTCTTTTCAAGCCCTTTAAAGTGAAAGGTAACACGCTATAGTTGTAATAAGTTAAAAAATATATATATAGTAAAAAATAGTGAAAAAACTATAGTGAAAAAAAAATGAATTTTGGTATGAGAAATTCGAGTTGAGCCACACTGTAGTCAATCAAAAAAGTATTAAAATGCTAATAAAGGTTGAAGTGCAAAAATGCATAGTTGAAATGCAAAAAAAATCACGTAATTTCATTTATGTTTTGATATCGTTAAGTTATCCGAGATTTAACTATACCGTTTAGCTATTATCTTGAAAATAAAAATAATGTTATGGAAATTTGACGTCAGGTTTACGTTAAATTTGGCTTAGTATAGAAATTTTTACATAAAACGCTTACTGGTATGTGTGAAAAACGTATTTAAATAGCCTTATAATATCGCTTATTTCGAGCATATTAAACTCTGCTTCGATCAAATGCAGTATCAAGTATTTCAAATATTAATTACTTTGGGACTTAAGTGTGTGGAAATTCGTTTTGCATAAAAGCAATTTCGTTTTATGAAAGTAGGAATTTTTGCATATAGTAAGATAATTAACTCAGATAAGATATTCACATTATCTTATCGATGAATTGTTATCTAGCCTTATCGATATAACAAAAAGGAGCCTCCCTTTAAAGCTCAAGGGTTATAAATAACCAATGTGAATATCAATGGCTGGTAGAATCTTAAGCAACAGATGTTGCTTTTCATACGTTGAAGCGCAGAGAATTCCTTAATGACTACAAGTGCTTCTAGGTTTAATTAATAGATCTGATACCGTTTTAAATTGCTATGGGCTTGTTACTATTATTTGAACAACATAAGAGGATAAATCTAATTTGGCTTATAGTAACATGGTAATATCAATGTTTCCATCATGGTTGTTGATATGGCAGACATATTACTATTTAAAATAAGATTTAAAATAAATGTTTCCAGTTATTGCTAGCCGTTTAGGAGGTTTAATGCTTGGATGTATGCTTATATTTTGAGAAGCATCAAATGGCTAATGTAGTTTTCAAGTACATATATTTGAGTATATTTATTCTCAAGTGGGATGTTACAAAATAATATAAAGTTTACCGATTTAGTTTTTATCTATTTTTACACTTTTTATAAATGTTATTGCAATATATTTCAAGATAATTATTTATGGGGTGGGAGGCCCAATGAATAGCGCATGGGGATTGCACTCGAACGACCTGAGTTCGATCCCCGGCTTTGCACAAACTGTCCCGTGTTCACGCAGAGTACGGGCACGTTAATATGCTAGTCTGTAAGACCTCCCTAGAGGTTGGTGGTAGGGGAAGGAGGGTACGGTCCTTGTGGATGCCACCCCACTGGGTGTTGGTCTAAATTGGGTGGCACTTCCCGTCCATCCAAACAGATACCTTACACCTTCGGGTAGGTCAGACGGTCTGAGTAGAAGCAGAAGCTAATTATTTATGGGAATTGTTTGTGTGACTTTCAAAGAATAAAATAGATTTCTCTTAGAAATTTTAAACAATTTATGCTAGTCTGTTTAGAATATTAGTTATGCAAATAACAAGAAATGCCAGTTCTTCAGAGAAAGTTTATCGCACATTAGTTAAATTTTCATGCAAAATTACCTATATACTAATCATTGATTGTCTAAATATACTAATCATTGATTGTCAACTAACGCCATAATTCAATTGAAAACAACTATTTTGCAACGACGAAATGAGCAATTCTTGGTTAATTTTTCCAGTTTAGTGAACAAAGCTAGGCCAAAAAATGTTGATAGCATTTTAGCACTATGGGTTTCCTCCTATGATTTACTTCAATTTTGCTGACAGTAAAATGAATGATGACAGTAAAATAATCAATCTGTGCATCGTAATTGGTAGGGAATACGTGATAGTATATAAAATTAATTTGAAAACAAATGTTTTGAATTGCTGCTAACTATTTTATAAGATTAATATTTTCGTAAATATGTACGGCTATGGTAATTGTGGTATGTGTGTGGTATGTAAGTTGTGAAATCAACATTCACAACATGCAGAGAAAGTAATATAAAATATAAAATGCAATGCTGAAAGTTAAATAAATCAAGTTATCGAAATTTATATATTCTTTATAATTCTGTTTTGTTTTCTTGTTGGTGGCAACAAAATTAATCATCTGTGTTTTTACTAAACTTTTTATAAGCATTATTTACTCATGATCTACTTTTGGCAGAGCTTAGATGATGATTGATATAGATCCAGAATCAAATTTCAAAGGAGGTAGGGGGAATCATCTTAATGGTAACGTCAAGCGGACCCCGATTGGAATTTCAATATTGGCCTTGGGGAATTATGGCAATTCTCAGTAGTCCTAATTAACTCACTACAAAAATTTTAAATATATTTTATGGAGGCTAACACAGGATCGCAGTATGTCAGTGTAAGGGATGTATCAGGCAGAAGAACTTTTAATGAATAACATTCTAGCATAAATTAGAAAAGGTTTATTGAATTACATCGTAGTCATCGCATCGTAACAAACCAAAATATATAATAACATCGAGTTCGGGCATCAAGCGTGCATCGAATCCGGGCATCAAGCGTCGAACATATATATCATCACGTGATTCACTGAGTGTTGCTAGAGCAAGGTTGCAAGAATAAAATGAATATGAAAGAAAATAGTTCTCGGTTGCGGTTGGCGCTTACATCAGATTACAACGCTCGTAAGTCGGTTTCTTATTATATATATATATATATATATATATATAATATTTAACAAACTTTGCTAAAATTGCGGTAATTGTCGTGTATAAAAAATAAAAATGCTTGCAGAAACATTACTGTATTAACAACATACTCCGAAGATGAAAAGTGTAGGTTAACATAGCAAATGCCCATTTAAAAAATAAAACAAGGCATGACTTTACAACATGATGCAATGCATTAATAGCTGTAACTTCAATAAATACACTGACGTTTCGTTTTCTCTGCTCATTACAGGAGAATCCCTAAACTAAACTGCACTCCTTCGGAAGTTCAGCCGTAACATTTTCAACTAACATATCTTTTTACTCTTTCCTCTGAACAAATGCTTCTGTGCACTTTATTTCTGGTCTTTTTACGTAAATTCCCCTGGGCTTTTGTAGGTGGGTGGGATTATCCCCATTGATTAATAGGGCTTTTATTCCTTTAACATCCACCACCATTTTTCATGGTTGTCCCTGCCGCTACTCTCTCGACATTTGAAAGTCCCTTTAAGTGCTTTTAAGAATCGGGGGTATTATTTGAACTGAACTGTTGCTTTTTCGTTGTTTTATTTTATTTATTCTTCAATATTTAGAATTTCTTTAACAATCGATCAATGTCGGTATGGATGTACCGGGTACGAAAGCCGTTCTTCACCCAACCTTTTCTATACAGACCTGTTTTGATATTGTTTAAAATATTTATATTTTATATTAATTAAATTATTTGGTAAAGTGAAACATAAAAATTATATATAAAACATACCTGGAAATAAGAATTTACTAGCCGATATTCTTATTATATTCTTCTTAAAGAATGTACTAGAACTTTAGCCTGGTCATTTTTTGTAACCACTTTCCAACATAGTTGAAAAGTGATTATGATTTTGTTCATTCTGTCTGTCTGCCCGTTCCTTTTTCGATGAAGTGTGAAGTTTTCAAATATATGTAAATTACTGTAGTACTGTGATAATTTTAAAAATATCAGCGCTGAATGTATCACAATTTAGAGATGTTTAAACAAAACTGCATTTCAGTTGGAAAGTGTTCTATAATTAATGCTTTATACATAATTGATCTTTCTTGTTTTTAAATCTCTTAACTTGCAATAGATTTCTTGCCGTAGTTTGCGACAACATAGTATGTTTGCGTCGCTGGCGTATACAACCGCTGAGTGGGCGTAGTATTTAAACACATATTCGAGCGCTGCGAGTAGCATCACGTTCTATGCCCTGGCACCAACTAACATGCTGAAGTACGAACGTTTTTTATCAAGAAGCCTCATTGCTAACTCACGGTCCAACCAATCCAAGAGTCCAAGTTTGTAAATATGATTCTGGGTAACACTTGAAGACAACAAGTAAGTCCCAGCAAATATCAATAAGCAAACAAACAAGTTCAAGCAAGTCTCAACAAGCCAACAAGCAAGTTCAAATTTTCCATTAGAAAACGAGTGACACCAATGACACTGATTTTGGAACACTGACCTAGAACGTCGACCTTGTTATTGCAATTTCTCTAACAATTTTTATTTCTGTTAATTTCAAACAACATTTTCAATTGACTATATTTCTTTTAGATTTTATTAAATACTTTTTGTACTAAAATATTTAATTAACAATATTTGGGGTCTGGGTAGTTTTATTATGTCTGTGTGTATCGTCTGTGTGTATGTTTTTTGTGTATTGTTTTGGCCATCCGTTGTAACTGTTCAACATCTTTTGGATGAGCTGGGTGGCCTGCATGATAAAAAATTAATATTGTTTAATGTTCTAGAACAAATTTTTTTTTCGGAAAATGCCTTCGTTTTTTATCATAATTATATTTGTGTCCATTTTGTTCCTTTTCTGTTTGTTTTTTCGCCTATATTTACAGTGTTTTACATTTGCTTATAATATGGACACTTTTACTGCAATAAATTTTGTTGCGTTTAGTAGATAATTTGGTTTTTACGTTTGGTTATGTTAGGCCAGTACTAAGTTATTATCTTATTACTTTAAGACCATTCACTTTGTTGATTAAAGCCATTTTCTTTGAAATTTATCTACAGTATCAGGCTTATTACTTTGTCCTACAAAATTTCCCTTCCTGACTTGAGCAAGTGAGGCCGTGGCTCATAGTTATATATATATATATATAACTATCTCCGATTTTTCACGATATATATTTCTTTTCTTATCGGCTATCGTAATAAATTTTAAATTTAGCATAATCATATCTATGTTCGACTGAAAATTGTGGAATTTATTATATTAACAATTTATGCATGAATATTCTTCTGTGCTTCCCTTTAAATTATATCGGTAGGGAATGAGCTCTTGATAATTTAACAAATTATATACGAGTGTAAAATATTTCATATATTACTTGGAAACAAGTTAATTTTAACATATTGAGGAAGAAAATAGATAGTCATTCTTTTAAATAGCGAATTTCAACCATTTTTACTTTCTATGCAATATAATGCAGGGTGACGAGGTTAAGATGCAATTTCAATATGTTTAAACCATCCTTAAATAAGAATCAACAATCGTTTCAATGATATCTGTGTCTGACTGCCTCTATATCTATAGGCTGGGTATTTCTTAATCAAACAAATTGAGCATTTCAAATTGAGTATTGAGCATTTTGTGAAATTTGGCTCAAGATTTTTTTCTACCATTTTGTTGTCTTTAAACTCGAAAAACCGTATGATATAATTATTTTAAATATGTATTGAAATAACCACTTTTTATGTAATATTCGTATTTAAAAGTATAATTTACGGAACGTTAATATGTGTCGTTCTCTAAATATTGCAGGTTTTTCATCTAAAATGAAAAAAAAATCATAAATAATGAAAATTTCTCAAGATTACCAAATTACTTAATGATGTAAGCGTTCTTATTTATAAGCGAATGACATACGTTATGGTACTTGAACTAGTTTTTAGGTATTATCCGGTTTTGATCCAGAATAAAAAAAACTAAAATTTGAAAACACATGTGACCAGAACTTTTAGGTGTCGGAAGTGAAACTTCATTAATTTTTTTAAATATCAAAGCCATTTTTTTTCTCAATGTGAATAAGTATTAGTATATTAGGATCAGGAGATGGCATTGCGGTATTAAAAACTGCAGCCAAAATTTTTATGTTTGGCTTTCTTGCCAAATCTATTAAATAACTCGATCTATGCATTTTTTTCTTTCGGTGTGAACATTAATACAATGATCGTCATCAATGTATTTTCGTAATTGATTCACCCTCGTATTGACAGACACTGGGACATTAATAGTTTGCCTGAAGTTCCCATGCTGCCTATGTGCATGTTGCAAGCGTAGAATTTGCATGAACTATATCCTGGGTGAAATTAACCTCCCTGACACCAAATCAAATGGATGCAGATGAGAATATATTTGTGGTTACACGAAACAACTCGACTTGAATAACGTTGAAATGTCATTCCAAATTAGAGAATTTCTGCATGCGTTACACACTACCATATCTTCAATGTTAATGGCTGGGAATGCAGTACATAATAGTTGTTCATGCTTGAAATCAACCGGTTTCACGTCTTCCTTAAACCATATTCGATTCCAAATAGAGCACAATTTATCAAACTTATTGTTCACAAATTGTTTTTTTCAAATTCTTTAGGGGCAGTTAAAAAAAATAAACTTCGTGTATGTTACTAGCAGTGGGTCCATTCTTACTTCTTGATGGCACACCTGAATCATATACATTCGGTTGATTCAGTGGCTGGATCCTTACTTGTAGTGTACACCCGAATCTTGTGTATTATCCATGACAGTGAATACATCTCGACGGTACAACTGGGTTGTGTGTACTTGATCCATTTGATGCAGTTGAGGGGTTATGTAGCTCAACGCATGCATTCAATGCCGTTTTCCTTGCTTGGTGATCCCCATTTCTTTCCAATCTACATTTTCGAGACTTTCTTGGGTGGTTTATCGGCCTTTTGAAGTCCTCAAATGCTCGTCCACTTTCAGTGCTCTTTTGTTTTGCCATATTAAACCTCACAAAATTTCAAAACTTTCAACAAACACTTGTCAACAACACAAAAATACGCTTCATAAATGCATTGTATATGTGTTAAATCTCACAAAATTTCACAATTTTTAACGAACACTTCTCAATAAATACAAACAACGCTTTATAAATACACTGTATATGCAGTACACTACGAAAGCACCTGTCCTGCGCTTCATGTACGGGCAGTATCGTTTGCTATTATTTAAGATAACTAATTTTCGATATGAAACTTCTATAATCGCGATAGCGTAAGTTTGCTTAGACGAGAATGAAAAGTGCAACGCTTTTCCAAGGCGGCAATGGAGAAAGGATGAAACATACCTACTTTCTCTACCTCAAACACTTCACACACTTGTGCGGTGGGTACTGCAAAACACCATTTCGGACCTGGCCTACCACTATAGTTTTTAAGTAGACCACTATTTGGGGATCTACCTGAAAGCTGTAATGGTTGGTCGGGTCCGCAATGGTGTTTTCCAGTACCCACTGAGCAAAAGTTTGACGTGCAGGAGATTGCGAGTGTTGGAACGTTTCTTCTCCCTTCAATGTCTGTTTCTTGCCTGGAGAAGCGTTTCATTTTTCGTCTCGCCCGAGCAAACTTACGCTACTGCGGTTATAGAAGTTTCACTTCAAAATTAATTATTTTGATTAATAGAAAATGACTGAATTCTTTTTAACGAAAAATAAATGGACACTATTGTCTAGTTCTTATTATAAGCTTGAACTCGGATATTTGAACTCATATGGAACTCATGAAACTTTAACTCGGATATTTGAACCATATGAAACTTGAACTCGGATATTTGAACCACGGGGATAGCAAAATCTCTTGAAATAATCAAGCAGAATTACATGCAATTTGGTATACTTATTTTAGTCGATAATATGTTGATGAAAATAAGTTGATTAATTTTTGTGAGATCTAGTCTCAAGAAAGTTCTAAATTGTGTGTGTGTGTGTGTATGTGTGTGTGTGTGTGTGTATTTTCACAAATTTGATGTTTTTTAATCTGTATTAAAAGTTACGTGTTGAACAGATTAAATTTTCCAAAATATTATAATAAATAATTTTAAATTGAATTTCTATTTTTTAATTAGATATTTCCCTCTATTTTACGAAATTCCAATTTTTACTATACAGTTTTTACTATATAAATCTCCATTTACTAAAAATTTTTTAATATCATGCAATTATGCAACATATTAATTTTTTCTTTTAACACAGTATGCTCTTTTCAGTAAATATTCAAAGTATCACCAATTTCATAAGATATTATATTTTTAATCTTACCGATTCCCGTGTTAAATTCATCCTAATCTCATCTACGCTCGGTTAGAAATTAAGGAAGTTATTATTTGAATAATTTATGCATGGATATTCTTCGGTACTTCACTTTAAATTATTTACGCAACATGACCAATAAATGAGCTTCTGAAGATTTTCAAAATTAAGTACGAGCGTAAACGTTTTCGCTTATTACGCGGATACAAGTTAATTTTAATGTAATGACGCAAAAATAAAATGGGCTATCGATCCAATACATTTTTTCAACGTAACGGGATTAAATAATTTCTATTTTATGCACACTGTAAAACAATTCCTTTAGATTCCTTTACTAAAAAAATCTGATGTGGGCAGAACATGACTTTCCTTATATAATGCAATGAATTTACTACTTTTACAGTAAAGAAAAAATAGATTATTTTTATAGTAGATATTTATATTGTTTCCAAGATATTGAATTTCCGTCAATGAGTTGTCATTTTCATTGATTTAGCGTCATTTTTATCCATTTGGAGAGTTTCTCGTTAATTTAGCAACATTTAAAAAGACGCCAAGTTGGCGACATTCCACCAAATTTGTCGCTAAAATCTCGCCAAGTGTTATGGACGGAGAAATAAGTTATTCTTACAGCAGATAAATGACTATTTGCGTTCAAATAAAAAAGTATTACCAAAGTATCTTTTTTCATGAATGGAACGAGCTAGATCCACGAGAATGTCACCCAATTTATCGCTTGGTATTACATATGAAAAGTGAACATGTTTCTCATTAGGAAATATTTTTTTTAATTTTATATGATTTTTTGATAATTTTTTTGAAAAATGTACAATACCACGAGAACGCTTCATGCTAGCGTTCTAAAATTTATGTCAATCATTTTCTAATGAAAAATTACATAAGAAATGTTCATTTGTGTAACTTTATTAAAGGTTTTGATTTTTTGAAGGTTTTTTCAAAATTTCACTCGAAAATTTAGGGGGGTTCTGAACATTCGATTGCGTATAAAAACAATAGGCTTCCAGTGTTTACGGATTTTGTACCAAACGATTTTTGTACCAAATTTTGTTCGAATCGGTCCATTCGTTCGTCAGTTATCGTCTCCACAGACTCACTGACACACACATACTTTCACACACACACACACACACACACACACACACACACACACACACACACACACACACACACACACACACACACACACACACATACTTTCGTACACGCACACACACACATACTTTCACACACACACACACACACACAGACATCACTTCAAAAATGCTAGATTCGTGATCAGGGTTGCTTGAAACGTGCTTTCCCGTCGAAAACTCGAATTAGAATTTTCGACCTCGTCACAATACTTTCCTTATACATTATTATATATAAGGAAAGTAAAAAGAAAAATTTGGAAAAATTCAGTTATGTTATGGCCTTCTTGTTAAGAATTTTTTTTTTGTTAACAACTCTTAATAAGAAATTTCCTAGAGACGCAAACATAGACATACGCAAGCTGTAAGATCCACATGTAGTCAAACATTTCACTATCTAATTTGTGATCTTGATTTGAAGTCCGGGCTTTCCATATGTAACCATGCTCAAATGGTTTATTTTTTTCTACCCAGACTATCCGACGTACCCGAATCTGTAAAGTTACAGTCGTCTAGAATCGGACAATGCCACTACACTGTGACAACCACGGGCACCATACTATCCTTACTCTTATTTATCATGTCTCGGAGGAATTTTTGAACCTATAGATTAAACCTGCTCACATTTCGTGTAGACACTATACACTTTTCGGTCGCGCAAGGGATTGAATCGGGTTCTAGCGTGTGCTATCCCTACGCTTTAACTATTTGGCCCCTTGTGAAGCATTTACATTTAACTTTGGACCGAGGTTGCATGTGGTTATGACAGAAGGATCGCACGTAATCGATTCTACACGCCACTCAAAACTACCCCCGTGCCTACGCGGATTATGGGTTCGATAAATATGTTGTTCTAAAAGTACATCAAAAAGGTGATGGTTAAGGAGCAGTATGATACGGATCTGTGATTGCCATCATCACCTGTTTCCAGTCTGAATTGGGTGATTCAAGCATAGATCTTATAAGTATAGATACGTTGAGGAGTTTCTGCTATTCTACATGTAGAACTTGTCACGTGATCAAATGCTTCCTGACTTAAGACGTGGTGAGTAGAACTGGTTCTTGGACAATGCTGTATCGAGTGAACGGAGATCCGAAGTTCCTCTGAAGCAGGAGCTCTGGACTGATAGAGTGGGCTTTAGATCAGAAAATGAGTTCTCGATGTTGGATGGCATTAACTCAATTCTGTACAGTATCAAGCCCCGTCCAATGTCGGGTCTAGTATATAAGGTCTATGGATTTAAGGTTGAATGTGATTCACCTCCTGTGGTTCACTGGGGCATCATGCTTTCACTGTATAATGGTTAACACCCCGGCTGCTAATATAGGTATATAATCGCAATATTAAGTGAGCTTCCTCTCCCCCCCCCCCAAAAAAAAATAAGGTCTAAGTAGTACTGGTGGGCATAAAAAGATCAGCAGATCTCTCAATTGTCCAATCCAATCGAAGCAAATCCAAGAGATGCAAGCACTAATAGAGGAACGATGTCTCTGCAATTTTTTTATTGAATAAGAAAACTTCTTGTTTCGTGCAGGACATCTAGATTTCTGTTCCTTACAGGACTGTTGGGTGCATTTTTTACAATATACTATACATGATATATGCGAAGAGAAAGTAATGTGGTTGGATCAAAAGTAAGTTCACGTTTTAAGCATGTCTGAATATTTTTCCTTTTCCTTTTTTTTTTGCAATCCTGGGTCATTATTTCAACAATCAAATAAAAGTTTGCAGTATATTTTGAACTTGAAAAATTTTAGAGGTCTGTTGATTTTCGCGAAACTCATCACTATACAGAATACCCTACAGCGCCCTTATGCATTCCTTTAACTTTCGATTAAAGTATTGTATAATTGCAGAAGCAGGATGTATTATAAAGAAATTGACTATGCCCTATCGATTGATAAATATTGCCGCGCCTCTAATGGCCAATTGAAGAAATTAGAATCCCTATCTCTCAAAAATAAAAAAAAATATGCAAACATCTTAAATTTCAAAGTTGTAGATCCTTAAGTGTGTTTTACTGCAAGTTTTCCCTGTAGATCCTTCTTTATTTAATATGGACATATGTGTGGCTTTCACATAATTTATACACAGACGAAAAAGTATAAGGTCAAAGAAAATCAATAATCATGCAAACATATCGTGTGCTATTGTTGTACCTCTCAAAGATATGGGAATAAATACGCATTAGAAAATATCAGTCTGTGTAATAAGATAATTTTAATATATTTAGTATTATCACTTTTGCATTAAAATTCAAATGTTGTATTAAATTTGGCATACAAATGATGTAGTACAATAATTATTCCGTTTCGTTGGCATAATTTTTATCGTTTGTGTACATGTGCGATGCAAACCGCACTCTTTTAGAAAATGTTCTACAACTTAATTAAGAAAGTTTCCGAGTTTTTTCATCATGCTTCGACCTCTTCAATTTGCTGCTAGAGACGCTACAAACTTTCTCAATATATATAGCATATAGTAGCTTACATATGACAACGCCCGTATTTGCAGGTCTTCAATTTAAAGTTCAAGGGATGCATATGGACTTCTGACGGAATCTACTATTATAAATTATCACTCTATATTGTGCTCAGTTTTTCAAAAATTTTATTCTGAAAAATTCTTTAATATTTAAAAAGGATTATGTTAAATATAGTTACAAAATGATCTATTTAAAATACGTGTATTTAAAATGAAATTATATTATTTATTTGACGCTGACATGTGTCGTTCTTAAGAGATTGCACATTTTAGATATAAAAGGAAAATAAAATATATTAAATATTTTTATCCATGAAGGTAAAGGAAAATGTTTAAAACGTCATGTTAGGAAAAGGCTAAAATCATTTCAAACAATAATTCCAGTGACACTGTAATAATAAAAGCTGATGTGGCCAGCACATGACTTTCCTTATATAGTGCAATGAATTAACTACTTTTACAGTAAAAAAAATGTTATTCTTATAGTAGATATTTATGTTCTTACTAAGATATTGAATTTTCGACAATTAATCGTCATTTTCATTGATTTAGCGTCATTTTTATCCGTTTGGCGAGATTTTCGTTAATTTGGCAAGATTTAAAACTCGCCAAGTATCTTGGAAAGAATATAAGTATCTACTATAAGAATAACCTATTTTTTTACAGTAAAAGTAGTAAATTCATTGCATTATATAAGAAGAGGCATGTGTTGCCCACATCAAATTTTTAGGATTGATAAAGTGCAATTAGTGTTGCAACCAGGTTTTTTAGGAAGTGAGTTTACTAAAACTGGAAATTTTCAGTCATTTCACATTGCAGTGTCAAAGAAACTCGAATGACCCAAAACAGAAATTTATTTTTTACATTCGGAATTGTAAATATCTAAAGCATGGGGAAATTTAGAGAGATTTTTTAAATTCAAGAATAATATTTAAATTACATGACTTTCTTATTATAAACTAAGTCAAACTTCAAATTAATTCCACAAAAATTGTTATTCAATTTATCAATTTTTAACAGTAAAAACACTCCGAACGATGAAATACTTATTACAATGTGTGATTTATTCATTCATATTCATTTAATATTGAACGATAATAAGAAATCTATATTAGTCCCTATAAAAATGTAATAATTTCGTGACTAACAAATTTTGCACATTTTCAATAACATTTTTATAAATTCAAATTTATAAAATTATTATTTTAATGGACTTTTAATTTAAATTAATACATATATTTAGTAAATTTGTCTAAATGGCGATCCATCATTATAGTTTAAACCGAGTAAGGTGCCGGATTAACCAGGAAATGAAAGAAACTCGTAAACAAGTTTATTCCCATTAAAGTTTTCATTGCTTCCAAAATTCTCGGTTTATTCCTCAAAATTCCAGGATTTATTCTTGCTTTTCAAAATTTCCGTGTTTATTGCATTTCTATCTGTAATATAATGAATTCAATTGAATAATAATGTATATTAATAGAATGTTTTTAGACAAACAAGGGCTATATTTGTATAGCATGTCAATTTTTGATTAGGTCATTGTCTCTGTTTTATAGCTCTTTTCTAATGATTTGACAAAAATGTTACTCTTTGTACAAATTTCGTGACATTTTATAGATTTCGAGACTCTTATTTAGCTGATTGTTGGTAGGGAACGTTTTGTGGGGATTCAAATAATATTCTCGTTTCCATTATAAATTATGGAGTTTTATCTGCAGTTTTATGATTGCGTTTTATTCATAAAACATCCAGTCAAGAGCAAATTGTAATAAAATATGTTCTTTCTTCTTCACTAAAAATGCTTTATGAAATCAAAAAATCTAAAAAGTTTATCTTCCAAAAATATTAATTAGTGGAGAAGAGATGTTATATATTTAAAGAGACATATTTTTATATTGGGTTCGAGTATTCTTCTGAGCGTTCACCGTAGACGTCACTGTGCATTGATATTATTTGAAATAACCCTGCAATTTCTATTATACAGGAACTTAACGAATTGGATATCGCAAGGTTCCTATATTCATAGGTACTTAAGGATAACTCATTCTGAGGGTGGAGAAAGATATTCCACCGGTATCTTTCCCAGGGCTTGTTCATAGATCTTTCAGGGATTTCTGCATCTTCTATGAACATGATAAAATAATGTGGTAATGGCGGGTTCTCAAATCTATATCATGATCTGTGACATATGGTGAAATGCATAGAGGAATCCTTAGGATCAACTGCCTGGCTGTTTTCCATCTATTTAAATTGTACGGAGCTAAGGTTGAACTGATACACGGAAGGTGTGAGGAGACTCGTATTTGGATACGAATCTGACATGCCGTATCTATTCCTGTCTTGCTCTTAGCAATCTAACTAAATGGGAAGTGTCTAAGGTGGGGAGATGCACGAAAGGTCAGTATGGCTCAGACTGGCTTTTAGATATGATCAGTTGACAACATCTGTTCTGCTTTACTCTTAGCAATCTATCCAGGTTGTGTATTAGTTAATGTAGTTAAGATGCGCGATAGGATTTTATGGAAACTAGTCTCAGATCGGGGACTGCGTAGACCGCATCTCTGAATTTTTTAGGCCTAATTGCCAGCCTTGTTAATTAAAGTATTCTGCTGAGGTCATCATATCGCGAAAGTTGGACTCAGCACATCAAAGACAGTGCATAAATTTTCGGTCATTGTGCGTTTTATAAAGTAAAATAGTAACATTTATAATGATGGAAGTATATATATTTAAATGGAATTTAATTTATAAATAAAAAGACGTTAATAAAATGTTGAAGTACTTTCATTGGTAGGCATCTCGTAAAATCTCACAACTCATCAGTAACTTTTGTATTGGTGTCAGGAAAAAATTTACGACTACACTTTCATATATATTTTTTATTTTTTCCCTCAGCAAATAAAATATTTATATATTTAGGAAGAAGTCGGCTAATAGTTGAAAATTTTTATTACAGCTATCTGTGTCTTTATTTACATTAATTCATCTCTGATGATTTAAATACACAATCTGGAAACATGCAAGGTACACAGTTATCATAAATTGCAGATTACAGTGGAGTTCAACTGTGAATGCAACGCGCATTTCCTAATAGGAAAATCAAATGACTTGAAAATTGAAATTGTTTTCAGGCAAATTTAATATAAACTATCTTATAATCTACCTCATAAATTAATAAAATATGAAAAGTAATTGAATCTATTAAAAATTTTTCAAATGAGAAGATATATATATATAATATTAACAGGAATAAAGTCAAATATTACAAAATTAATTTTACCTGTGTTGATAGTTTGATGCCGATTCCGTGTAGAACTAAGTCTTTAGGGTTGATATTATAGCCGCTTAATTTATCCATTTCTCATTCTGTTTACTGTAATACTGAATTCAAATATTAAAATCTGATGTGGGCAACACATGACTTTCCTTATATAATGCAATGAATTTACTACTTTTACAGTTAAAAAATGTTATTATTATAGTAGATACTCATATTCTTAGAGTAGATACTTAGTGTAGATACTTATATTCTTTCCAAGACATCGAATTTTCTTCAATTAGTCGTCATTTTCATTGATTTAGCGTCATTTTTATCAATTTGGCGAGATATTTCTTAATTTGGAAACAATTAAAAATGTCACCAAGTTGGCGACATTCCGCCAAATTCGTCACCAATATCTCGCCAAGCGTTATGAACGGAGAAATAAGCTTTTCTTACAGCAGATAAATGACTATTACAGGAGATTTCTTACATGAGATAAATGACGTTCAAATACAAAAGTATTACTCAAAGTATATTTTTACATGAATGGAAAGAGCTAGATCCACGAGAATGATGTCACCAAATTTATCACATGGTGTTACATAAGAAAAGTGAACATGTTTCTCAATAGGAAATATTTTTTTTCGTTTTATATAATTTTTTGAAATTTTTTTTTAATTTGCAATATCTCGAGAATGGTTCATGTTAGCGTTCTAAAATTTATGTCAATCGTTTTCTAATGAAAAATTACATAAGAAATGTCTATTTGCGTAACTTTATTCGCGGTTTTGATTTTTTGACGATTTTTTCAAAATTTCACTCGAAAATTTATGGATGTTCTGAACATTCGATTGCGTATAAAAACAATAAGCTTCCAGTTTTTACGGATTGTGATTTTTGTACCAAATTTCATTTGAATCGGTCCATTCGTTCGTCAGTTATCGTCTCCACAGACTCACTGACAAACACACACACGCACACATACTTTCACACACACACACACACACACACAGACATCACTTAAAAAATGTTTGATTCGTGATCAGGGATGCTTGAAACGTGTTCTCCTGACGAAAACTCGAATTCCAATTGTCGACCCCGTCACAATAATTTCCTTAGACATGTATATAAGAAAAGTAATAAGTTCCACTGCATTATTGCAGGTATTTCTGTGGCGCAAGGCTTGTATTGAATGAAATAATATTTACTTAAACTGGTAATTTTGTGAAAATAAGTTTTCAGTCAAAAGCAAATTAAAATCTAACAATAAAGAACTGTCCTCCGTATCCAAATTCATTTTACTTTGTAATTAATTTTTGTCGCTATATATTACCCTGTTATACAGCTGGAAAAAATTCTGATTACTTATAATTACGGAACTTTCATTTACGAATAATAAAAAAAAAACATACATATATTAAATACTACGCCTTTTTGTCCTGTCAATAGCGATCAGACGGGTCTTTGCTAACACTAGCGAAAACTAGATACAATTCCCAAAACATTACGGAAGCATTATGATATTCTCAAAGATTTGCATTTATAAAAGTTTCATTTCCTTCTCTCTAACTTCATGCTCTCACAATATTATCAAATGACTTGATGCTTCTTAAGCGTTTTTACTTTCCTTATACAATAATGCATAAGGAAGGTAATGTGACGGGGTCGAAAATTCGAATTCGAGTTTTCGACGCGAAAGCACGTTTCAAACATCCCTGATACCGAATCGTACATTTTTGTTACCGAAGTGATGTTTGTGTGTGCGTGTTTGTGTGTCAGTGAGCCTGTGGAGACGATAACTGACGAACGAATGGACCGATTTGAACGAAATTTGGTACAAAAATTACAATCTATGAATACTGGAAGCCTATAATTTTAAAACATGTTCAGAAGCCCCCTAAATTTTCGAGTGAAATTTTGAAAAAATCGCCAAAAAATCAAAACTTCTAATAAAGTTGCGCGAATAGACATTTCTTATGTAATTTTCCATTAGTAAGCGATTGACATAAATTTTAGAACGCTAGCATGAACCGTTCTCGAGATTTTGCACATTTTAAAAAAAAAATTATCAAAAAATCCTATAAAATAAAAAAATATATATTTTCTATTGAGAAACATGTTCACTTTTCATATGTAATACCATGCGATAAATTGGGTGACATAATTCTCGTGGATCTAGCTCGTTCCATTCAGGAAAAAAGATACTTTGAGTAATACTTTTGTAATTGAACGCCAATGGTCATTTATCTGCTGTAAGAATAACTTATTTCTCCGTCCATAACGCCTGGCGAGATATTGGTAACGAATTTGGTAGAATGTCTATAGAAAAACTCGTCAAATGGATAAAAGGGACGCTAAATCAATGAAAATGACGACTAATTGACGAAAATTTAATATCTTGGAAAGAATATAAATATCTACTATAAAAATAACACTTTTTTTTACTATAAAAGTAGTAAATTCATTGCATTATATAATTAAAGTCATATGCTGCCTACATTATATTTTTAATCTTGAATTAAGGAAACTCGAGTTTTTCATGGATATATATGCTTCGGGACATCTAAACGACGAAATACTATTGTTGACATGACGTCTGTGTGCATGCATGTGAAATGTACGCATTCACTTTAACACTGAAACTAGTCTACGGAATTTTATAAAATTTGATGGATAAGATACTTGTGGGTTACTTTGAGCTGATTAGAAATTACGGCTATTCGGAATAAAAAAACTACTAGTTTTGCAAAATGGCCTTCAAAAATCTTCAAAATCTATAATAAAGGTTACATATGCTCAAATGTGTCAATTAAGTACTTGTTTCATGCGTAATTTTTGACAATAAAAGGGATAAGACCAACCCCATTACTTTAGAACTAACTGTTCTTGAGATATTTTAAATTTTTGAATTTTTGCAGCATCCCCTTTGAAAATACGCCCCTGTGGTCAAATAAAAAGAATCTGATGTGGGCAGCACATGACTTTCCCTGCAGACTTGTATCCACGTTCTCTTTATTTTAATTAAATTTAATTCACTTTTAATTCAATTGTCGTTATCATTTGGTAACTGGACTTATTTTCAAAGGTGGCGAATAGAAAATACGAAAAATCTAAAATGTCTCGAGAACGGCTAGTTTTTGCAGCATCCCCTTTGAAAATACGCCCCTGTGGTCAAATAAAAAGAATCTGATGTGGGCAGCACATGACTTTCCCTGCAGACTTGTATCCACGTTCTCTTTATTTTAATTAAATTTAATTCACTTTTAATTCAATTGTCGTTATCATTTGGTAACTGGACTTATTTTCAAAGGTGGCGAATAGAAAATACGAAAAATCTAAAATGTCTCGAGAACGGCTAGTCCTAGTGTAATGAGGTTAGTCTTATTCTTTTCTTCGTTAAAAATTACGTATAAAACAAGCATTTAGTGGGTATATTTGAGCATACGTAGTTTTTATTTTAAATTTTGACGATTTTTGCGAGACAATTTGCAAAAAAGTCCGAATCTAATCAGCACCAAAGTAACCCACAAGCGACATATTTACCGAATTTTGTGAAATTCGGTCCATTAGTTTTTCAACTACAGTGGATACAGGCAATTTTTGGCCATTTTGCAAAGGAAGGCGGGTTCTTATATATCCCGAATCGTGCTAAACACTTATCAGCACTAGGGTCACACACAAGTGACTTACCTACAAAATTTTATGAAATTCAATACGTTAGTTTTTGAGTTAGAGTGGATACATACATTGCACAGACAGACACACACACTCAGGCGTCACGTTAAAAATAGTTTTTAAAAATAATTCTAGAGGTCTCGAAACGTGAAGATCCGTGGAAAACTCGAGTTGCGATTTTCGGCATGATTCCAATAATTTTCCTATACATTACTATGCAGGGAAAGTAAGAAAAATTGAATTAAAACTGGAAATTCAGTGCAATTTTAAATAATTATCTGCGTAATATTGTGCAATTAAACTTAATAAATTATGAAAGGAAAACTGAATTTTAGTCTATAGGGAAAGTCGTGTGCTACCCACATCAGGTTCCCTTTCCATTATTTCGAAATTGCACCTTTACCCAATCATTCCTCTCCAAACGATGCATGATTATATGTTAAAGACTGCAGCTTGAAGATCTATCACTTTTGACGGCTATCTCAGCTCTTTCCTGATGCTCATTTACTATACTTTTGCTAGCAACCATATTCTAGCAAAAGGGACGTCATATTTCATCACTGGGTTCATAAGTTTATAGTTTGTATGCTTATGTGAATATATCTAACTAATATAATATACATGATTCATAGGAAAGAACTTCAATAACTTTGTAAGGATAGGTTCATACGTGTGCAAGTTTGGTGTATATGCTGTAAAGTGTCCTGGACTGATAGAAATACAGTGCCTTTAGAGAATGAATTAACAAGAAAGATCAATCATGCTTAAAGCATTGATTATGAAACACTTTCCAACTTCAATACAATTTTATTTAAACAAGCCTAAAATGTGTACAATACATTCCTCGGTAATATTTTAAAACTTATCACAATACTACATTAAGTTATTACATTTGAAAACTTAAATCTTCATCGAAAAAAATGAACTTCATTCAAATGACGGCATTGAAATATAAATTGCCTGGTTTAAACATCTTTAAAATGCGATACATTCCTCGGTAATATTTTTTAAACTATCATAATACTACGATAACTTATTATATTTGAAAACTTCATCGAAAACAACTGAAATTCATTCAAATGACGTCATAGAAAAAATAACACGTCTGAATCTCTCTATAAAAACAACATTTCATTCATAACATTTTCCCATTCATTTCACTCATCACAATACTATAATAATTCATTTTATTTAAAAATTAAGACCATGGAGCTACAAGTAATTAAACTCTATTCTTAAAACTTCATCGAAAAAAATCGTCCTTCTCTTTGTAAAATCAATGAATATTTCATTCATATCAGCTATGCAGACACCATGGGCTAAATAATTTTGTGTTAAAGAAATACAGCAATTCTAATACAACTCATTCGACATATTTTGCCGTTTACATTTTACATAAGTGAAAAATAGGCTTCGTTGCAGAAATAATCAAATTTGGATGATCACTTAAACTCAAATATATTGTAATTGCGTTGTTTCAGTATGTAGATGCACATAATTTAAGCAAAAATAAAGTGGTTTTAGGACGGACACAACACTCAATATGAATTAAAAAGAACTTTAAAAATCACGATATTGACACAAGATGGATGCCATATTTCATTTTGAAGTGGGTCACTTGATCACTTCGTATAATGGTCACGTGATCTCTTCATATAAAGGGTGTAATTATTACCGAAGGTGTTTTAAACATGCTCTACATTATTTCTGTTCGCGCAACTGTCGTTTATTGTATCATTCAGAAATAGTATAACCATTGGCTAATAATCTTACTATGTTAAATAAATGTCTTTTGTAGCAGTTTTTAGATTTTTAGTCATTGGGCATTTCTTTATAATTTTGTAATTGACTTTTTTCATTTATCTCGCACTGCTGCGAGTTCATAATTCTAACTTCTAAAATTTGCCACTTGAGGCACTGCAATCACTTTTATTTCGATAGATCGGGCATTTCTGTATTACAGAATTTTGAGTGCTTAACATTTCCAGGAACACCATAAATAAATATATTCGTGCTTATTAACGTTAATTAAAAACGCTTAAGAAGAGCGTTAAATATATATATATATATATACCGATCAGAGACAGGTTTCATGCTTTCATAGGTACTCTTACGTACTTACGGATTAATTGATACCCTCAACGGCAGAAAAAAAATACTATTTTCAGGGTCGAGTCACATTATTATGACCACCCCTACTTTAGACGTCAACAGCGCGTAGCCTATGAAAGAGCATAGCCTATGACACATGTCATGAACTGGATTGGCGGGTATATAAGGTGTGGTGTAGGCATTCTGAAAACATATCACTCGTTGCTGCCATGACTAAAAGGAGTGATGTGTCAGATTTGGAAAAAAGGATGATTATCGGGTCACGGGCCAAGGGTGGCAGTATTTCCGAAACAGCGCAGTTTGTGAACTGTTCCCGTGATTCTATGGTAGTCGAGGTAGCCACAGATGCTCAATTAGGTTTGAATCTGGGAAATTAGAGGATAGGGAAGTGCTTTAAAGTCTTCAACGCGCTCTTTCAACCACGCTCGAATATTTCTCGCTGTGTGACACGTCGCATTGTCATGCTGGTAGATAGCATCCGCCTCAGGGAAGATAGCCAGCATGTATGAGTGTACACGATCTGTAAGGATGGATTCATAAAGGATTCGGCTTATAGTGCGTTCCACAGGTATAAATGAACCCATATTATGTCACGAAAATACATAAATGCTTCCCTCAACGCCGTGTGTTCTTTCAGCAATGGTTAAGGAATATTCGTCGATCTTTCACGCCTTATACGTCAACATCCATCCGTTCGATAAAGCAGAAAATGTGACTTTATCAAATAAGATAATCTTTTGCCAATCAGCGGAGGTCCAATTCCGATACTGCAAATGTAAGCCTTTTCTGTCAATGCATCTTCATTAGCATAGGTGCAGTGGCCATCCGTCTGCTTCGGAGGTCCATACGCAGCAGGGTTCGTTGAACTGTCTTTTGACACACACTTCTGGTAGCCCCTTGGTTCATTCGGCAGTTCACCAGGCGATCGGAGCCGAAGTCCACCTCTTACATCAATGGCGAGTGGTGCTCCGCAGTTTCTATGTCGCTTATTCGTAAGGGTGCCATTTCTCTATTGACGTCACATTTTAACGACAGCACACAGTTTATTAACTGCACTGTTTCGGAAATACTGCTATTCTTGTCCCACAACCCGATAATCCCCATTTGTCCAAATATGATAAATCGTTCATTATAGCCATGAGAGCAACTAGTGATATGTTTTCAGAATGCCTACACCCCACCTTATATACCCATCAAGCCAACTTTCTATGACTACAAGCCTTCTTTTGCCTGTCGTGCCTTCTTTCTATGGCTACTCGCTGTTGACGTCAAAAATAGGAGGTAATCACAGCAATGTGATTCGACCCTGTAGTATCCATTTACGAATGGCAAGGTAAGTAAAAATGCACTCCAGAATAGGTTTGGTGTCTCAATTCAAACATACACACATTATTACAGATTCAGTAAATACTTCTCTAAGATATGCAATTCGCTAAAAAGGTTTTATTTTTGTTGTATGAATATATTTGCCCCAGGAATCTTTCCTCTCCAAAGAAAATAGGATTATTTATGATTGACTGCAGCCCATAAACGATCTATCACATATGACGCCCGCCTGGTTTCTCTTCCAAAATTCATTTACCATACTTCTAACTCTTCTAACAATTGTATATTGGCGAAGGAAGGAATGTATTTTCTTCACCAAGTTCTTTATATCATGATTATTTCCCAGTTTATTTCAGTAAATTGTGTTTTGGTGTGTTAAGTTTAATATGTTGAAATATGGAAGAGTGAAAAAAAATTAAGAAAGTGAAGATAATTATTTATTTTTTTTAATACAATTTTTTTAATTAATTTTTTATCAGATTCATTTTATTATTATAGGATAGTAAGGAAAGTAAGTCATAGACCAGACCAATAACTTGATGAGCATTAGAGTTATCGTATATTTTTTATGAATCTATATAGGAAAACCCAAAGACTGTATACTGTGGGAAATTTAAAGGGGATTAACCCACTTTTTGGGGGCTACGGGGCGCTATATCATTCTTGTTGAAGATAGGGGTATAAAGTCAATTACAAAATTGTGGACCGTTGCAAATTAGTACAAGGCAGTTTAGTCATCCTCATAAGATAAAAATAACCCCTGAAACCAGGGTACACAATCTAACTCCCTCCCACTCCAACAAGGAAATATCGAACATTCAAAGAATGCTGAAGAATAAAATTGACTTTATTATACACAAAATGTTCACAATTAGAAAGTTATATACTTGCACACGTATAATAAGATATTTCCACATCTTTTCCAATGTGTATGTTTATATTGTTACAAACAGTTTAATAAAATTGTATTTTTCAAAATTGCTACTTGTAGAATTTTTCAGCCGATTTTGCGGTCAAAAATTCTTACTACTAATCATGCAACATTTTACAACTTTGTGATCGCTTTATTCTACTATCACTACAGGAAGCGATAGGCTTCCATAACCCTCTAAAAAGGTCTCAGTCTCCCTTTTTTAGGGGCACAGGGGGTTTGTTATCTCACCGTGTAACGCCGTAGTGGTTTCGTATACATCTGAATAAAAATATACACTAACTCTAATTCTCAAGTTATTAACTTGGACAACGACTGAAACCCTGTATATTATTTGCAGATCTTTTCCACCAGGTGGTGCTGGAAACTGATAGTTTAACATAAATTTGACTAACGAAAGACGAAAGACATCATAAAATGCAGCTTCTAATATTGAAAAGATAATCATCTTCAAGAATGTAACTATTTGAAATAAATACTGATGTTTGTAGCAAATTAATTTCACTAAACACTCAAATAAACGTGTTCTCAATCTATGCACATTCATCTAAGTTTAATTGCATGAAATATTTATTAAGTGCATATTTATTTTGCATTTATATGTTTGAATATATATTACTTTCCTTATATATTTAATGTATAAGGAAAGTATTGTAATGGGGTCGAAAATTCGAATTCGAGTTTTCGACGGGACAGCACGTTTCAAGTATCCCTAATCACGAATCGAACATTTTTGAAGTGAAGTATGTGTGTGTGTGTGTGTTTGTGAAAGTATGTGTCTGTGTGTGTGTGTCAGTGAGTCTGTGGAGACGATAACTGACGAACGAATGGACCGATTCGAATGAAATTTGGTACAAAAATCACAATCCGTGAATACGGGATGCCTATTGTTTTAAAATACAATCGAATGTTCAGAACCCTCTTAAATTTTTGAGTTAAATTTTGAAAAAATCATCGAAAATTCAAAACCTTCAATAAAGTTACGTAAATAGACATCTCTTATGTAAATTTTCCTTAGAAAACGATTGACATAAACTTTAGAACGCTAGCATGAACCGTTCTCGACATATTGCACATTTTTAAAATAAATTTATCAAAAAATCCCATAAATTAAAAAAAATATTAACTGTTATGAAACATGTTCACTTTTCATATGTAATATCATGCGATAAGTTTGGTGACATCATTTTCGTGTATCTAACTCGTTCCATTCACGAGAAAAGATACTTTGAGTATTACTTTTGTATTTGAACGCCAATAGTCATTTATCTGCTGTAAGAATAACATATTTCTCAATTCATAACGCTTGGCGAGATTTTGGCGACGAATTTGGCGGAATTTCGCCAACTTGGCGACTTTTTAAATGTTGCCAAATTAACGAAAATCTCGTCAAATGGATAAAAATGACGCAAAATTAATGAAAATGACGACTAATTGAAGAAAATTCAATATAAGTATTCAATATAAGAAAGAATATAAGTATCTACTATAAGAATAACATTTTTTAACTATCAAAGTAGTAAATTCATTGCATTATATAAGGAAAGTTATGTGCTGCCCACATCAGATTTTTTTATTTTGTGTTTATACGTTTGGACTATATAATATGCCTCCCATATGAGAGGGTGAATAAAGTTAATGTAAAAAATGCTCTTGAATCTACCTGCAAACAGCAGTTGAGTTCTTAACACCTCAGTACTCACCACTTCCGTTCAATATACTTGATAATTATATGATCCTCTAACAAAATGTAATTAATTTATGACCTCCTAGACGCATTAGCAAAACGTAATCAAAATAATTCAAATAAATCAATAAATCAAAATAAATCAATTAAATCAAAATTATAAATAATTAATTACCGAAACGGGATAGGGATTGTCAAAGAAAGTAAACGTAATTCCCAGAAATATTAAATTATCTTCATTTTGGCGGCATTTAAAGAAATCGCCAAGCTGGCAATATAACGCCGTGTTCAGATATATCGCCAAGTGCGACAGACAGATAGAAGGTTTTTCTTATATAGTTTTTTGTTTAGGCTGGCATGCCAATCCTAAACGTTAAGCACTCAATGTAAAAGTGGAAATTGCATAATAATAGTCAGGGACACTTATAACTGGAGGTTAAAAGAATGCCATGGGATACCCTGGGGGTTCTTGTGGACGTGCTGCGTAGGCATTCCTTCACCACGGGGGAATTTGTAACGAACGAAAAATAATGCAATGCATAGAGGCTTAGGAGGTCCAGAACGCATAAATAGTTTAAGAAAAAGGGCTAATAACTTTTAAAACAGGAGATAGTAGCCGGTCCTCGCAGCTTGCAAAATTCTTTCTACAGCACTGGTAATAGAGAGGCTACATACAAACCGAAGGATTTATAAAAGCATTGTTGAGACGGAATGTTCGGGTAAGACATTTCTTTCTGTTTAGAATCACCCTGCGGTAGAACCGAATTCATTTTAGTGCCGTTGACAACATGCCAATCAAACCATGTGCTTTAAAAGATGCTTTCAAAACAAAGGGGTAATTGTTTGGAGTAGTAGTTGGAAATCCAACCGCGTATATATAGATCTGTAGCCCATTACATATAATATGGCTTCATATTTCCTTGCGACTGAAATAATTCTGGGGGAATTTGAAAGAAATTATATATGGAATTTACAGACATGTGTGTCTAATGCGCTGACTAAGTTTAGGCCATTAGACAGCGAGTAAATACAAAGTTATTGTGAATTTAATAATTTGATTTAGAACAGATTTTTAATAGTCATGCACTTGATTATCTAATCATCTGCCCATGAATTCCAGTACATTCTCTCACAATAATGTAAGTATAAGTTAGCTAAGCAGCTTGAGCTAGCAAAGCCTGCAGGTAGTTGACCATTTGCTGAATATAAATCCTACCAAATTGAGATAAATAAATAAACGTAGTCCTTGTTTAAACGTAGATCCTTTTGTAAATTGTATTTATACAAATTTTGTCGCTATATCTGGTCTATGTATGAAGGATTCAAATTTTTTTTCCGTGTAGCCACTGATGAAGAGCGCACTTATGCTCGAAAGCGCTCTGCCCCCCTTTTTTAAACTTTTGTACGTCTTATAGGAAGTAAAATAAAGACCTTCTGTTGTGGATTTGTGCTTAATTTTTGCTATTGAGATAAATATAGTTATTACCGAGCACACAGCTCAGAATACTTCTAAATAGAGCAAAGTTAACGTTAATAATAGTTTCTTTAAAAAAATTACAAATATTATTAAACTTAACTTTTCAGTAATAAATCTTCAACGTCAAAAGTTTGTATAGCTTTAACATTATTAAGAATATACATATATATATATATATATATACATATATATATATAGCATAGTAAACATATAAAAATAAAATTATTTCACAGTTATCCAATTTTTCTCCAGAAATTTTTCTCCTTGCATTTGATCATTTCCCCTCTCTTTTTCATATGAATCTTATATATATATATATATATATATATATATATATATATATATATATATATATATATATATATATATATATATATATATATATATATATATATATATATATATATATATATATATATATATATATATATATATATATATATATATATATATATATATATATATATATATATATATATATATATATATATATATAACACAAGTTTATAGATAAAATCTATCTTGTGTTTCAGAAACAAGCATTTTTGTGTTCATTTCGAAGGGATATATGGACTTGACAAGAATTTTTTCGAAATGAACTTAGCTTAAGCCTAAAGCTCTTCCATGTGCAAGCTTTTTTGATTATTTTGTTTTCCTATTTTCATTCCTCACCTTTGAAATTTGTTGATTGTCTTTGTCTTTATGACCTGCATTACGCTTTATAATTTCCTCTTTATGGTTGAATTTCTTTTATTTCTTTGTATTTTGTAGAAAATTTTGGGATAGTGTATTATGAGTTACTACTTACATTCTAACACTGGATTTACAATTATATATATATATATATATATATATATATATATATATATTAGTGAATATTCAAAAGTATTAAATTGTACAATATACAAGTAAAACCAAATTTCTTAGGAGCAATTAGCTGGCTATAACCGGGAACAAGGGGTCACAATCCCCCTTGGCCTATTAGTATCTTACCTGTTGGCACTTTCCCATCTTATACTTTGACTTTCTTATATATATATATATATATATATATATATATAAACAATATTAAAATCGTAAATCCAATGGTAGAATGGACGAAGTAACTCATAATACACTATCTTAAAAAAATTTTATGCCAACAGAATGCAATGAAATAAAATGAAATTCAATAATAAAGAGGGAATTATAATACATATTACAGTTCAGAAAGCTAAAGATAATCAAAAAATGTCAATGGAGAGGAATCGAAAAAAGGAATACCAAAATAATCAAGCATTAAAGCTTGCACGTGGAAGAGCTCTAGGCTTAAGAATAGTTCATTTAGAAAAAATTCTTTATCAAGTCCTAATATTTTAAACGAAATGAACACAAAAATGCTTGTTTCTGAAACGCAAGATAGATTTTATCTACAAACATGTGTTATTTGGACGACAAGCATAAAGATTATAAAAAAAAGAAAGGAAACATAAATACCTTAAAATACACATCAAATGTACAATCGTGAAGAGCAAAAAATGACTAGACCAATGTTGCCATTCGATAAAGAGTAAAGAAGTGATTTACTGTTGCCAAAGTGAGTAATAAAAACGGTTCTGCGTAATGGCAGTAAAATGTGATATTCTACAATAAAAGCTGCAAAATATAAAGATGAAAATATATTGTAATGTAAAAATAAGAGAATGTAGAAGTAAGGCTAAAATAAGATACTA
The DNA here is from genome assembly GCA_951213105.1 of Amaurobius ferox. Lineage (NCBI taxonomy): Eukaryota > Metazoa > Arthropoda > Arachnida > Araneae > Amaurobiidae > Amaurobius > Amaurobius ferox. Next base: position 107,830,651 of record OX578139.1, read on the forward strand.
AGGTGAGAATATTAAGAATTTTAGGCTAATTAAAATTTATTAGCTTTACCATTTATTAAATATGCTGGATATTCATATAATTTATTAGTACTTATGAGGTTATTTATGTGCAAAGCATGAAATTTTTTATCTGATAATCTATAAATTCTAAAAAGTTGATTAAGTACAATATTTCTAAACAATTGAATCGAGTTGCAGGAATTAAAAGGTAATATTTTATTAATATTGAATTAAAAAAAAAATCTTTTTTATCATATAAATTAGTAACTATCTCATTAGTAGGTTCTATAATTAGATTTAAATCCAAATAATTAATATTTTTACTAATAGTAGTTCCATTAGGTATTAATTCTAAATTTTCCGGATAGAAATCTATATCTATGACATAATTATCAGTAAATACTAAACAAATCAGATCATCTACATATCTAAAAATTTTATAATCTGTTGAAGTAAAGAATTTTTCATATTCATATAGGTATAAATTAGCTAACATACTGCTACTACAGCCACCTTGTGGAACACCTGAGACTTGTAAGTATAATTTATTACCTTGAAAAATATAATTATTGAAAAGAACAAAATGGAGAAGTTTAGGAAAATTGGTAAATTTAGGTAGGTGAGAATGATTAATAATATAGGCATTATATAAAGCTAAAATGACATCATAAAGATCAGTGATCTTAATATTATTAAATACATCTTTAAAATCAAAAGTTTGAAATATTATTTTACCTAGTGATGTTAATTTATTTTTTATGTTCTTTACTATTATTTAGAATACTGTAGTTATCACTACAATCACGTAAATTACTATTTAGTACATTTAAATAATTTAGTAATAATTTACTAGCAGTAGTAGAGTATGATTTATGACCACTAGTTACAGTTCTAAATTTAATATGATTTTTATGAAATTTAGGAATAAGCACAATATATGGAAATTTCAAAAATTTATTATTAATATCAAAATCACTATACATATTGATAGTTTTCAATTTGATACTATTAGCAGAGTGGGAATCAAGTTTAAATAGACTATTATTTTTAAATAATCTGGCAGATATTGTATATAGAATTTTTTACAGATAATGGCATAATTATTAGATGCTTTACATAAGTAATAACAAAAGATTTATGTAAATCATTTATAGAGTGTTTTATATTATCCATATTATATATAGATCTAGATAAATTGATACTCCAAATGGCATTTTTAGTAGACTTTAAAATAGTAAATTTTCACATATTAAATGCCTCTAAAGGTCGTTCAAATGCTGAAACGGACTTTGGCGTCATCGGCCAGGTATTCCTTCATCAACACGTGTCTTCTGAAATGAAAAACTGCTCGGAAAACAGGTTTCCATAGGCGACACTCAGTAACAACTGTTGACTTATCAGCCGTTTCCTTCCAACCCACGCTTTAATCACGTGACCTACTTGCATTTCAGATTATTTGCATACATTGACTGACTGGGTTTGTCTCGCAATTTGTATAATTGTACGGCCAAATCTTCATGGTGTTGCATTTTCTATGTCTGGTAGTGTATATATATATTTATATATATATAATACATAACATTAAAGCCTTTAACAATAACGCGCCCTTTTCTTTCACAGTTATCTTTTTATTCCAAATTCCTATCTCATGTCCAGCACATATTGCAACTACATTAAATTCTATCCCACGCCACTAATATTAATATATCTGCAGACGATTCCTCGATCATACCATATATGGTCACTAAACTTAACCCTATGTAAACGTTCTCATTGAAATTGTATTCCCAATCACATTTTTAAAGCCTAAACGCTAAGATAGCAGTCACATGCTTCATATCCTCCCTCCCCCTCTGATGAAAATGTGTTTTGCACTTGTGAAGAACTACGCAGACGGGACACAGATGTGGTTAAAACTGGTCGACGATCAGGAGTCGTCCAGAACATGAAATTATCTTTATGCCTAGTAGCATCGAATAAAATAGATTTTTATAAATTAAATTGTATCTTCCTTGGACTATTCAAGTCAAATATTACACACACACACATATATATATATATATATACATACATATATATATATATATATATATATATATATATATATATATATATATATATATATATATATATATATATATATATATATATATATATATATATATATATAAAATAGAGCGTAATATAGAATAGTTAAATACATTAACTATATAGGTACTTGCGACTTTAAATTCCCTTAATATTTGTACACATTGTTACAGAAATTTAAAAATTAAGAGTACAAAATTCAGATAATTTAAAATTAAATTATTATATAATTAATTACGAATAGAAAATTAGAAGATATTTTTGACATAAAAAAATAAATAGACACATAATTGTTGAGTCAAAAGTATGGATAAATATGGATAATTTTAAATGAGTGTTAATTAAACACGTGCAAACAAGTAACACAGTTTAACAAACAGATATGAGCGATATACAATTATTATTGAAATGAGTATTGGAAAAAATTAATATTTATAAAAAAAAGTTATTTAGTTATCAAGTGATCAGTAAAAATGTGTGTACTAATGTTCAAGACTACATATTCAAAGGCAACATTGAAAAAGAGAAATTAATCTATGGATTCAAAGATTAAAAATAAGAATTCCTGTAACTCTATCCATGTGCAATAGCAGATTCAGTCAAATTCACGAGGCTTATAGAAATAAATAAATAAAATGGTTATGTTGTAATTTTTCATACGCTTTAGTCACTTGTTTTGTTTCAATATTTCATAAATTAATAATTATACTAATCTCTCGGGTCAATTCTGTACTTATACGTGAACTCTGTACTTATACGTGAACTATATATTTATATCTATTTTGTGATTTCGGATATTACATTCCCGTCAGTTCTGGACATTTATATTTCAGCGAATACTTCATGTGTTTTGAACTACAGCCGCTGAGCTTGCCTCGAATTCTTTTCCAGTAAAATTGATTTTCTGGAGAAGCACTTTGACTTGTCTATAACCATTCGAACAACCCCTGTACTTTGACTGAAACAGCCGTGACAAGAACTTGAAACTCGTAGCTATAAAAGTTTAAAGTTCGGTATGTGTTATATATGTGCCAGTTGTGTAGAACATTCAAGAAGGAGGGATTTTGGCTTTACCGAATTATTTTCAAAATAGTTTAGATTTTAGAGATATAGGATAATCTAACTGTGATTTCTTTCTAAACGTTTTGCTTACTTTTACACTATGATTCCATGAAATAATACTTTATGTTCAATGCGTTTGAAAAGTTGCAGTACTATTGGTATCTGGGAAAACTACATATTTCTTGTAAAACTGTGGTCTTAAATTATCGTTTGGAGCAATAAAAGCAGCAGACTACAATTCTTCTATATTTTTAATAGAATATTAGTGCCACCAACTGAAAAATATTCTATTATTTCGTTTCGCGATATATTATATAATTTAAAAACTTGATATTCGCGACTTCATGATAGAAATAGTTTAGTTCTTTTTACTACAGTGAAAAAATGATGTATAATATTCACGAAACAATGTTGTTAACGTTAAATTATACATTTGGCGCATTTCTGGAAGGTAACATGTAAAACTGCCGATGTGGTGGCCGAGCGGTCAAAGAGGCAGGCGTTTCCTCGGGATGGCTTGGCTGCCAGATTGCGGGTTCGAGTCCCGCCTGCGGGCATGGATGTTGTAATGTCTTATTTGGGGCAAAAGTCAGACTTCTACCTTCGGGTGCCCCGGGTCATTAGACTAAACAGAAGCAGTGCACTCATTCTTCCTTAAATGTAATATTAGGGACACGACAACAACAACAACAACATGTAAAACTATTTCGAAGTATGCAATTACCTAATTTTATGCAATTCTAAATTGACAGTTATGAATATGGATAGCATCCACAATAACAAATATAGTCCATATATTAAACTATTCCAATAATTAATGCATCCATTTAGCGTCATTTTCGTTAATTTAGCGTCGTTTCTGCAATTTTGGTTATATTTTCTTTAACCTGGGAATTGAAATATTGCCAAATTAGATATATTTCGTTAAATGAGTCTCCATGTTCGCCAAATGTATCGCAAATCTTTACACAAAGAGAAATTATTTTCTTATATATAAATGAGTATTGTCGAAATTTTAGTAATAAAAATACAAAACTATTACACGATTATCTTATTACTAGCCGAATACCCGTTGAAAATAAACGGTCTCGCAATAAGTAACCCCTGAATAATGTAAATTTTTGAATTATTTGCTTTTCACATTTATTCGGCAAATCGAATATTTTGGTGTGCAGAACCCCCCTAAAAAAGGAAATTTTGAAAAACTTAAATTCCGCACGTCTTCCTTTCGAACTATCTACCCGTACACCAAATTAAAGTCTCTATCTCATCCCGAAGCATACTATTTTATTATTTATTCTTTCGAACGTTTTTCTGTGAAGCACACCCATAAATAAACATTTAAAAAACTCTGTCTTGGGTTTTTTATCAGATGATTGGCTCATATACCAAATATCAAGCCTCTATCACATTTAAAAGGAAGCGTGCCTCATTTAATCGGAATATCGAACATATTAGTGTGCGGCACCCCTTAAAGTAGCAAATATTGGAAATCTGAAATTTCACACTTTCTTCCTTTCAAACTATCTATCTACCTGTATACCAAATTTGAAGTCTCTATCCTGTCGAAAAGTATGTTTTTTCTATCACTTCACCTTTCGAACGTTTTTCAGTGTAGCATCCCGTTAATGAACGTTTTTGTCAAACCGTATTCATATTTGGTTCTTTTGTCAAATATTTAACCCATATACTAAATTTCAAGCCTTTATTACATTGTAAAAGAGGTGTTTTTCATTTGTTCGGCAAATAGAAGATTTTAGTAAGCGGCACCCCTTACAATAGCAAATGTTGGAAAACTGAAATTACACACTTTCTTCCTTTCCAACTTTTTACCCGTACACCAAATTTGAAGTCTGTATCTCATCGCGAATTATGCTTTTCTAACATTTCACCTTTCGAATGTTTTTGTGTGGAGTACCCACCCCCTTAAATATACATTTTTGAAAAACTCTATTCGTCTTGTGATTTCTATCAGATGATTCGCCATATACCAAATATCAAGCCTCTATCACATTTTAAATGAGGCGTTTTTCCTTTATTCTAAAAATCGAACATTTTTGTGTGCGGCACCTCCTAAAGTAGAAAATATTAATAAATTGAAATTGTACATTTTCTTCCTTCCAAACTATCTACTCTTACACCAAACTTGATATCTCTATCGCATCCCGAAGCAAGGTTTTTTATCAATTCACTTTTCGAATGTTTTCTCTGGAGCACCCCCTTAAACGAACATTTTTGAAAAACTATATTCGTCTTGGGTGCTTTCTTCAAATGATTTGGCTATATACCAAATTTCAAGCCTCTATCAAATGTTAAAGAAGTCTTTTCTCATTTATTCGGCAAATGGAGCATTTTGCTGTGCGGCACCCCCTTAAGTAGAAAATATTGGAAATCTGAAATTGCACACTTTTTTCTTTTCGAACGATTTACCCATGCACCAAATTTGAAGTCTCTCTCTTGTCGCAATGCATGCTGTCCCATCATTTCACTTTTCGAACGTTTTGGTGTGGAGCACCCCCTCTAGAGAACGTTTTCGAAAAATTCGATTTTTCCAGAATGTTTTATCGAACGACCGAGCCGTGTACCCAAATTGCCAGTCTCTATCTATTCTGGAAGTGCCTAAAAAAGCGTGACAGACGGACAAATAGACAGACAGACCGACAGACGGACACTTGCCAATTAGTATATATAGATCTTTTCTCGTGAATGGAACATAAGAATGATGTTAACAAATTTGTCCCATAATATTGCATGAAAAGTGAATATATTTCACAAGAGTTCATGTTTATTTATTTAATTTTATGGATATATTTGATGAATTTATTAGATAAACGTGCAATATCTTGAGGACGGTTCATTTGTTCGTGAGATATATCTTCCATGCCCTCACGAACACAAACACTAATACATATACACACATACTTAAATACACACACACACACACATCACCTTAAAAATGTTCGATTCTAGTTCTCAGATGTTTGAAACGTGTTCTTCCGTCAAAAACTCGAATTCGAATTTTCAACCCCGCGACGTTATTTCCCCTATACATTATACTATGTATATAATGAAAGTCAATTAATATTTTATCTCTTTAATATGCACCACTAGTGCATGTTATGTAATGTAGCCCATTTATCATAATCACGTCAGTTGAAATTTGACTGTTATGAATGAATATAAATTTAATTCAACATCTTAAGGCATAAATAGTAGCTGTTTTATAAGTATGTTTCATATTCCATACCCTTGTAATGTAAAAATGACAGCAAATCGATTTCTTTTTAAATTGACATTAACTTTACTGATGTATTTTCATGCTGATAAATCAATATATTTATTGGGTGGTAATGGAAATTTAATTGCGGTAAATGCTTGTTTAGTGTAGTTCCTGAAAGTATTATCTGTTAACGGTTTATATATAAACAAGAAAGATCAATCATGCATAAGCATTGATTATGAAACACTTTCCAACTGAAATGTAATTTCATTTAAAAATTTCTAAAATGTGATTCATTCAGTGGTAATATCTTTTACATTATCACAGTACTACAGTAATTTATTATACTTAAATATTTAAAACTGTATCGAAATATAAATCATCTGATTCTTTATGCAAAATCAATGAATATTTCATTCATATAACTTTTATTCCAGACTCCAGAGCTAAATAATTTTGTGTGAAAAAAATTCAGCAATTCTTATGTAATTCATCTTACAATCGCTTGAGATATTTGCATTCTGCATATGTTAAAATTAGGCTTCCTTGAAGAAATAATAAAAGTTTAGGGATCATTTAAAATCACAACTATTGTAATTGCATAGGCACGGAATTTAGATACACAGATAATATATATGTGTATGTGTATGTACTCAAAGTATTGGAATCGTGCCGAAGATCGGAACTCGAATTTTCAAAGGATCTACACGTTTTGGGACTTCTAGAACACGAAAAAACTAGTTTTAGGAAGACGTCTGTGTGTGTAAGGGTGTATCTGTGTATGTTTCTGTGTGTCTGTGTGGATATTACATCCACTCTAATTGAAAAACTAATGGACCGAATTTCATACAATTTGGTAGGTATGTTTTTTGTGGGAAATCCTGATGTTCATTAGATTATAGTACGATTCGTAATAAAAGAATCTGCCTTCTTTGCGAAATGGCCGCAGAAATTGCCTTTATCCACTCTAGCTAAAAACTAAGGAACCAAATTTAACAAAATTTGGTGTATAATATTTCAATAACCTACAAGTGATTTATATACCAAATTTAACAAAATTTTGTATATAAATCATTTGTAGGTTATTCTACTACGATTCGGGAAAAAGGAACGGGCTATTTTTGCGAAATGGCCGCATAAATCGTTATATATAAAAATAAAAGACTACGTGTGCTCAATTATATCAATTACATTCCTATTTTATATGTGATTTTTGACAACAAAAAGAATAAGACTAACCCCATTACTCTAGGACTAGCCGTTCTTGAGATATTCTAGTTTTTTCGCGTTTTCGCTACGCCACCTTTGACAATAAGTCCAGCTATCAAATGAGAACCAAATTTAAGTTTAACGTGTAAATTCAATGTCATTTAAAATACTTATGTTGTGCAGATAAACTCAAATTATCATTGAATAAATAAAGAGAACGAATATGAGTCTGCAGAGAAAGACATGTGCTGTCCACATCAGAATTTTTAACATTATTACAACAATGATTTATAGAAGTGAACGGGGATTATTTTCAGGCCATTTCGAAAAAAATGTATGATCTATATTTAAAGATCCATCAAATTTTTGTCGAATAAAATGTTCAACAAATTTAAGCTGTGTACCAAATTTTAACTCTCTAGGACGTAGGAAAGTGCATTTAAAATGCCATCAATTAAATTTATCATGAAGAGTTATATAAAATTTAAAAAAAATGAAAAATTGCTATCTACCAAATTTATTTTAAAATATGAAGCCACTCCCATATGCAAAACGTTTAAACAAATGGAGAGATATTTATTATATAATATCTCTCTCTTTCCTTTCTGGAAGATATCCCAAAGTCAGAATTTAATTGAATTTGTTTTTTTCCCTATATTAAATAATTTTTTTAATTAAAAAACTACTTAACATATTTTACTGAATTTTTTTTTATATATTCTATGGGATAATGTGAATATTTCCTAAAAATTTCGAAGCAATTCGTGAATTTTAAATTTACTTAAAAAATGTTTGAAAAATTAGGTCCCATAGGGTTCAATGTATTTCATTTTTTCAACCCGGGTTCAATAAAAAACTAATTGGGTGATATTATTTATTTATATTCCCATAGGTCCTACAGACCGTCTGAACAACATACTAAAATTTCATTTTGATAAACTCATTTTTACGGCAGTTATCGTGCTAACGGACAGACAGACAGACAGACAGACAGACAGACAGACAGACAGAATGAACAAAGTCATAAACACTTTTCAACTTTGTTGTAAAGTGTTAAAAATTGATTCGTTTTTAAATTTGGCGCTTCATGGAAGCAACAATAATGATTAATGTTTGTACCTTCACTGCAAATCAACTAAAATATTTCCATATTGTGCTCAGCTTGTATATTGTTACGAATATTTTTAAGAAACATGCAGAATGCTTGCACTGAATGTCCTTTCGAGAACTAAAAGGAAACAACACCTTTAAAGGCAGCAATTCCTATTATGTCAATGTAGAGCTGCCATAATTTAAGACTCATGGATGAGCTGCCAGATTTGGTGATTTATCGTCAATTTGGATATTTTTCGAAAGTACGACAATTTTTTCGAAATAATAAATATTCTGTAAGATACCAGTTCATTCTGAAAATGTCTACGAAGAGTGAGTATACAGGGTGTCCTAAAAAGATTGAAACGCACTTTAATTATTTACCTGTTGGAGATAAGTGGGCAATGTAAATTGAAAAAATGCTGAATGTAAGGTAGGAAATAAGACTACGTTAATGCAATAGTCTTCCCATTAATTTTCAAAACGTTACACTTTTTAAATTTTTATACGACAAATTCAGTCTATCAGAAAAATTTTATTTTTAATGCAACAAGATTAAAAAAATCGCATATCCGTATCTTTAAAATTGGGCGAGTTATATTTAATTAAATATTGAACATTATGAATGGGGCCCTATATCAAATTAGAAATGTAAATTTGTGACATATCACAAAAAAGATAAAACTGGATGATAATACATAGGATATCCAACCGCGTAGTGAGTATCACTGCTTTATATGATCTCTGTCTGTGTAATACTTTATTTAGATGCATATGTGATAAAATATTCTGACACATATTAACGTACTTTTGATCTAAACAATTTCCATCGTCAATTTGTTTATGATCCCTATTTTCACGGATGAAACAGCCTTTCACATGGTACGGAAAGTGGCATAAGTCAGATTTTTACCTTTATCATAATTCAGTTGGTTTTAAAGATACAGATATGCTTTTTTATGATCTTGTTGCATTAAAAATAAAATTTTTTTGATTGACCCAATTTGTCTAAGGGGGTCGTATAAAAATGCAAAGAGTGTAACTTTTTGAAAATTAATGGGAGGGCTATTTCAGTAACGTAGTCTTATTTCCTACCTTACTTTCAACATTTTTGCAATTTACATTGCCCACTTATCTCCAACACGTAAATAATTAAAGCGCGTTTCAATCTTTTTGGGACACCCTGTATAATAGAAGCCATTGCTAAGTTGGAGATTCGTTGAAGTAATACGAGTTACAATTAATGGTGAGAAATGTCAATGCTTTGAAAATAGTATCAGCTGTTTTGTGAAATTTTTGAAGCATTTAATTGCTGTAAGCTGTTCTGACAGTTTGTATCCTGAGGGTACACCCACGATTCCAAAGCATATATAGCAACAATATGGAAATAGTATTTTCTTTCAGCGGTTTATTGTTTACAATTAAAATAGAGGAAAGTAAATAATTCTGATTATATTTTTCATGTTACAACAATTCAATTAATAGACTCATCGGAACATTTCAGTTAACAAAAGTAACATAGTTATATCCATAACTAATTAACACTGACAAAAATGAATTCAAGATGTTGTATAATGACATACACATGATAATAATGGCATAAAAATTGTTGATATTCAAAACACTATGCACGACCATTTTATCTTGAAACGAACTTTAATTTTCTTTAGACGTCAACGCTTGATTGTTCCTCACTTTTATTATTTGTGTCTCAATAGTATTACTGTGGTAATGTATGATATACTTTAAGAATAAACATGATTTTTCGTTCGATTAATTTATTTTAAATATTAAAACATGGAGTTAGAAAGAATGAGATAAAACTTCTAGGGATGAAACGCTTGAAAATGCCAAAATGCCTTGAGAATTATACCTAGGTGTCGCTTGTGTTAATAAAGTAGCTGCTATTATAACTATAGCTGCTATATTTAAATGAAATGGCGTAGTATTTCGTATATGTATCTGAGAATATTTTTAAATTAAGGGTTCCCTAATTATGCGTATAATTAACCAGCATTTTTTCGTAGTTGTAGAATAGAGTACAAAGTATATAGAGATAAAAATAAATTGTGAGGTAAAATAAATTTGAATACGTAGGAGTGTTCTTTACTGTTTTAGTTCTACTTTGCATTGCGTAAATAAATTATTTTTACTAAATTGACAGTTTAAATAAATATTTCAGGCCTTTCGCCATAGAAATGCATACAATGCAGGACTACTTATCTTATCCCCGCTCCAACTGAATATTGTCTCAAACAATATTGGTGTTTTCATAATATACAGTTTTAACTCCTTGCTTTTACTTGCATGCATTAACGTTTTTACTTTCCCTGCAATACAGGGTAATGCATAGGGGAAGTATTGGAATCATGCCGAAAATCACAACTTGAGTTTTCGACGGATCTTCGCGTTTCGAGACCTCTAGAATACGATAATATTTTTAGCGTGACGTCTGTGTGTGTGTCTGTGTATCTGTGTGTCTGTCTGTGTGTCTGTCTCTCTGTTTGTACAGATTTTATATCCACAAAAAAATTAATTGACCCAATTTTACAAAATTTGGTAGGTAAGTCACTTGTGGGCGAATTTGTTGCTGATTAGTTTTGGGTACAATTCGGGATAAAAGAACCCGCCTTTTTTTCTGCGAAATGGCCAGCAAAGCCTGTATCCACTCTAACTGAGAAACTAATGGACTGAATTTCACAAAATTCAGTTGATAAGTCGTTTGTGGATCACCCTGGTGCTAATTAGATTTTCGTATGATTCGAAAAAAAAATAACCTGCCTTTTTGTGCAAAATGGCCTCAAAAATCGTCAAAATCTAAAATAATAAACAACGTATGCTCAAATATATCCATTGAAAGCTTGTTTTATACGTAATTTTATTTTTAACGATGCAAAGAATAAGATGAACCCCATTACACTAGAATAAGCCGTTCTCGAGATATTTGAGTTTTTTCGTATTTTCTCTACGCCATCTTTCAAAATAAGTCCAGTTGCCAAATGAGAACGAAAATTGAATTAAAAGGGAATTAAATTTAATTAAAATAAAAATAACGTTGATATAAGTCTGCAGGGAAAGCCATGTGCTGCCCACATCAGATCTTTTATAGTGTTACAAGTGCAGAAATTGAGTCAATGTGTTGCCATTCCGAAGTAAAAATATTGTGAAATTATATAAATGAATCAATTTGGCGTATCGGTTAGCATAACTATGTGCAAATCAGGAGATTCGAGTTTAATGTACTGTTATAGTTGCGTTTAGAAAGGCATTTAGATGATTTTTTAAAGCAATATTGCATCAAGCTGCTGCACATGCTAAAAGTCATAGGCATTTTTGGATCAAATAGAGAACAATTGACAGAAGTTAAATGACATATAAAATCGTTAGATTCTAAATCGAACAAAAGAAGCCTTAGAACAAACAACCAATTATTGTTCTTTTTAAAAATATTTATTTAATATCGTATGTTAGATCTGTCAGTAATAGTTATATGTTTAAAAAAAACGTATATTACTGTTTTGTAATAGCTGTGTGAATAAAAATGTAAAAATTCAGAATATAAAAAACATACAGTCGGCGTTGTCATATAAATTTTAGTGCTGTTAATTTATGGTGACATGAATTTAAATTAAACATCGGTCTTTTCACTGATATCTTATATAAACAGTGCTATATACGTAAGAGGTCCTCAACGGGCCATATGGTCCCTCCCCCCCCCCCAAGACGACGCGGCGTATTTCTTGGGGGCTCATGAATAAACAGAACATTGGAGGCTATTGAAACTTCTGAGGGGCAAACAAAACTGTACTTCTGAAATGTCTTAATGAAATATAAAAAAAAGGCAATGTTAAAATAATTTTACTCCTTGTATAAATTATATAACGCAACGTCCTTCTCACCTTTGACAATCCGTAGCTGAAATGAATGTATTAGCTGTATCTTACTTATTTCAAATTTTTAAATCGAATTATTATTAATATACATATAACTACTTAAGCGCGTAAACATAATTTAAAGCTGTAAAACTTTTGATGATTATATTATAATTATTATTAAAGTCTATCTTCTTTATTTTTTTATTGTTATATGATTCGTGCTCAGCCGTTTTAAAAACTTGCATATACTTCTGCGTATGGCATAATCTATTTCTAGTGATTGTATTCAACTTTTCCAACAGAACAATCAGAAAGCAAGGCTGTTTCATTTTCATCAAATTTCACATTATATTCTAAACTGAAACGTAGTTTAAAGCATAGTGGGGAGGAAGGTCACAGAGGTAATTGAAATTCAGAAGTGGGCAGCGAGTAAAAAAATTTGATGTGGGCAGCACATGACTTTCACTGCAGACTTATATACACATTATCTTATTTTTATTAAATTTAATTCACTATTAATTCAATTTTAGTTCTTATTTGGTAACTGGACTCATTTTCAAAGGTGGCTTAGAGAAAAAAACAAAAATATCTCGGGAACGGCTAGTCCTAGTGTAGTGGGGTTGGTCTTATTCGTTTCTTCGTTAAAAATTACGTATAAAACAAGCATTTAATGGATATATTTCAGCATAGGTAGTTTTTTATTTTAGATTTTGTCGATTTTTGCGGACCATTTTGCAAAAAAAGGTAAGTTATTTTTTTCCAAATAGTACCAAAATCTAATCAGCACTAGGGTAACCCACAAGCGACTTATCTACCAAATTTTGTGAAATTCAGTCCATTAAATTTTCAGCTAGAGTGGATACAAGCTTTTGCGGACCGTTCGGCGAAACAAGGCGGGTTCTTTTATCCCGAATCGTATCCAAAACTAATCAGCAACAGATTCGACCACAAGTGACTTACCTACCGAATTTTATGAAATTCGGTCAATTACTTTTTTAGTTAGAGTTGATGCAAAATCTGCACAGACAGACAGACACACAAACACACAGACAGACACACACACAGACGTTACTCTAAAAATAGTTTTTTCGTATTCTAGAGGTTTCGAAACGTGTAGATCCGGCGAAAACTCGAGTTATGATTTTCGACATGATTCCAATACTTTCCCTATACATTACCATGTATTGCAGGGAAAGTAAAATGTTGAAAAACACTGCTCTACCTGATGGAAATAGTCATGAAAAAATATAAAATTCTGGATTTTAAACCTCCAACTTTATCTGTCATTACTCATCTAAAATGCATTAAAACAAATTTTAAACATCTGACTCAAAAGAGACGTTATAGTGTTCGAAAAAAGGCTGTTTTAAAATCGAATAAAATAAATATAACCCAAAATAATATTTCCAACGCCATTTTATCCTATATTTTCTCTTACATTAAACATATTGTTTGCTGACGCGAAAACAAACCATCGGCCCTCCATTCTTGAAAATCTAAACTTCAGACTCAAACAGTCTGATATAATTCACTGTCTATCTTCTCCACTTTTAAATGAATTATTGATTCGTTCAATCACTCGTTCCTCAAGCGTTCTGAATCATTCATCGTGTTATTCATCATCCAAGTCTCAACGAGTGGGGGTGTAGAACTAAATGACATTTCGATTTTGGGAATTAATGTTTGACGTTCTGCAGCTTTGCACACTTTGGCGCTCAAATTCCCGAAGAACTTTCGTAAATTTTCAGAGTATGTAACGGTAACACTTTTGATTCGACATCATTGGGATAAAGTGAATAAATTTTGCGGTCTTTGAAGTGTTTTGGGACTTCTGAGATATCTACGTAGCTTCGGATATTGCAAAGGATAAGAACAACTTGAGAAACGTATAAAAGCACAAATAATGCAGTAATGCACTATGCAGCTGTTTCGGGGATACACTGGAACCCCTTTGTCAATGCAAGAGAACCAAGTCGTTAGTGTTAGTAAAGTAGCTGCTATTGTTAGTTAACACAATGGAAAAGCGTAGTATTTAGAATATGCACTAATGATTACTTTTAAATTAAGAGTTCCCTAATTATGAGTATAATTAACCAGTATTTTTTTTTATAGTTGTACTATAGAGTACAGAATATATGAAGATAAAAATAAATTGAAAGGTAAAATAATTTTTAATACGTGAGAATATTCTTTATTCTTTTAGTTTTACTTTACATTGTTCTAACAATTTATTTTTACAAAATTGACAGTTTATATAGATATTTTAGGTCTTTCGCCATGGAAATGCATATGATGAAGGGCTACTTATTTTATCCCAGCGCCATCTGAATGATTCTGTCAATGACCCAAATAATATTGGCGTTTTCTTAACAAGAAGGTTTAACTCCTTACTTTTACCTCCATGGTTTATACAGATGCAGCGTACTAAATTAACTGTTAAATGGTTACGTGTTCCAAATGTGCTGAAAAAATTATATTTCTTAACTGTGCTGAAATAATATGTATTTATTTACTTAAATAAACCTTCCTCATAAGCATAATTATAATTGCATACATTCCCTGTATTCCTAGAGTAACTCTTCAAGTTCATATCTACAAATAATACTCTGATTAAATAAGTCAAAGGCCTACTTAATCTGAAAAACATATTGTTGGTCATTGACTAAAATATTTAGGTTTTAAATTATAATATTTATTTATGGAGTACTCAAAGATTATAATATACATTTACGAACTTTATACTAAAACAACTAATTTTATCTTTTATTAGAGATACCTAGGAGGAGACGTGAGACAAAGCAATATTTAACGAAATATCAAAAAAGATCTGCGCCCCACCTGATTGTCACAATATATGGCTACTGCGTACCTTGTGTGCATTTTAACTTCACTAGAGATTACTATCTTTGACTTGGGAAAATTAGCACTAAAGAGCGAGTTTGCTCGATTCCGTATCATCTGGGGTTGAATTCTATAGCACTACACTTTATTTTTCGTCACAGCGAATAGTATTTCTTTTTCTGCTTTTCATCCTCATAAGTAGAATATCCTTTTCAATCTCTATCTTTCTTTCATTAGGTAATATTAATTTATTTTTTGCCTTCATTTGGGGAAACACGCCTTTTTCGTATTTGATTGGCCTTGCTTTGCATGATAGTTTAGGGCCGGTCCTGATTGAGCTCACCCCTTTTTGACGTAGCTCACTCGTTTCAGACTCGGAAGTGTGGGTTATGCCCATATAGACACAGCGACTCTCTAATCCGTTGATGTCACTACACATTGGTGAATTTATGGGTTATAAACATCTTTCAACTGAAATGTTAAATCTGGTGCCTACTCTTCTGAATTTTTCGTCCAGCTTGTTGTATCACATGAAATATATATTGCTTTATGTGGCCGCACAGCAGCTGACTCCACTATTGCTGTTTTACAAATTCCGCGTCTGGTGAGTTCTCTCTTTCGTATCCCAATAACCTTAGCATGCTAAAATATGAAATTTAATATGTGGAGACATGCTAATTAAAATAGTTTTCAAGTTAAGCTCTAGTTTAAGGGAAGTTGCATGTCAAATAACCATTATTTAAGCTGCGAGTTCGCGTCCTGGTCAGACAAGATGGAGTTCTCTTTATAAAATCAAATTGAGTTTATGGGTTATTCTATTATTATGCACTTTCGAAGTGAAAAATTTTCTTCACTCTTTTTTTTTATGTGCAGAGATTCAATTGTTTCAGCCAATTGTTTCAGCCAATTCAGCTCGGCCCGGTGATAGAGGTTAGGGAGTGTCACTGGTTAGTTAGTGTCGGATATTAGTGAGTGCCAGCGAACAAGGGGAGGCCCCCTCCTTTTACTTATACAGAGGTCGTTCGCACTTTATGGGAGCGATTTTGATAATTAATTGTTATGCATAAAAAGAGTATTTCTTGCGATGATTTGCTTCTATCTAATAGCCTTGATTCTTGACTATAGCTCTAGCTTGAATTTTCCATGAAAATAAACTTTTTCTGAGCACCGTCTTATCAATTTTATACCACTTCTCTTGGATCGTTTTCCAAAGTCCGTTCAGTGTTCTTGGATGCCGTTTTTCTAAGGCTCGTTTTAATAAACCGAAATCGCAAAAGTCCATAGGAGAAGCGTCATATGATTTTACAGGTATTTCATTTAATGGGATATATTTTATTCCTGTTTCTGATTCTTTCTTTGCTAAATATGAGGCAGTTGACTTAGACGTGTGACTAGAAGCTTTGTCCACATGAATGTTCTTTCCATACAAGGCTGGAATTTCCTCTTCAAAAATAGGTTCTAAAATATTCTGCTGGTAGTAGAGAGAATTAAATTTAGATTTATTTGAGACTTTTTTGAGTTGTAATTTACAGTTGTAACAAAATCTTGCAACTATCATGAATCCCTTTGGAAACTTTTATGTACATTGACGAAGCCATTTTGTACAGTCATTTTCGTCAGTTGAGCAATAGAAATTGCTCTTTTTTCACTAATGTCACTTAAATACACTCATGCCTCATCGAGTGTTACGACACATTTCCATTTATCAGCAGCTAGGTGTTTTTCATATAATTTTCTGCAATTTGTTTTTCTCTCCGCAATATGCTTTGGCAAAAGCAGATGAACTTCGGTTTTAAACATCTTTCTTAACTTCAAATCTTTATGAATGATTTTGCTTACAGTGCCACAAGGCATTCCCAATTTCAATGCAATGGATCTTTGAGTCGGTGGATTTTCTTTTAAGATCAGAGACTTCACTTTCTTGATATTTACCTGCGTTCGAACAGTTCGTAGGATGCGATTTTGCGACCATTTCCTCATTTTTACTTTTAGCTAGACGCCTTTTCCCTTTCAAATTTAATATATTAAAAATACCTTTCTTTGAAATGCAATAACCTCGATTTTTACGCCACATTGCAATATGTTGATACGGATATTTTCCCTCGGAAAGCGCATTTACGTAACCTTCGAGCCATCTATCAACCTCAGGATCTATTTACAAAATAAATCTTTTATTCTACATTCCAATCAAAACAAAACAGTAGCAGACGATTATATTGAAAATGTCAAATCCTTATCTCAAAATGTTAACGAGAAATATAAATACAAAATCGTTTCCATAAAGTGAAAACAACCTGCTGTGTTCCTCCAAAATCTCCTGATGTGTCACCAATGGAATGTTGTATTTTTGGAGAGAAATTTATAAACGCAGACTGAAACCAATAGATGGACTATAAAGAACATTTTTAAAGAGGAGAGGAATAAAATACCATTCATAATTATGATCACGTTCTCGTATCCTGCAAATCAAGGTTTAGAATGATAGTCCAGAGAAAGGATCATTAGATAGAACATTTAAAAAACAGATATTGTTATATCAAACATTGATTATATTTCTTGAAAAATCATATTTCTTAAAGTTTATTCTAAAAATCTGTAAAAAGCCTCTTTAGAGTGGATACATATGTCGTACAGATACACACACACAAACATCATTGAAATAATAGTTTTTGTCGCTCCTTAAAATGTCAAACGTGTCAACGAAACTTGTCAAAATCCGAGTTGCGATATTCGACACGATTCCAATACTTTTCTCACGCATTATCATGTATTGTACATAAAAAATATGATCTGATGATCTTACGTTTAAATACTTTTGGAGGAAAAAAAAATAAGCCAATTATAAGAAATAAACTAATGGTTTGAGTTTATATCAACCGATTCCTATAATTAAAAATCATAATTAACTATTATTTCATAATAAAATTATTTCATAATAAAAGTATTTTAAATTGATATTCAAAATTAATTTTATTGCTGTTCAATCTATCTAGTTATTGTACTCATAGTAGAGATATGAAGATAAAATTGAATAATTACTTTGTCATAGCTTCTACAGTGCATTCAAGTTAAATTTGCTTATATTTTATATATATATATATACATATATCTATCTATCTATATATATATATATATATATATATATAATATCAAAATAGTAAATCCAAAATTCCAATGGTAGAATGGAAGAAGTTACACATAATACACTATTTTAAAAATTTGCCTACAGAATACAATGAAATTAAATGAAATTCAACCAAAATGAGGATATTATAATACATATTACAGTAGAAAGCTGAAGATAATCAACAATCGTCAAAGGCGAGGAATAGAAAAGGGAATACCAAAATAATCAAACATTAAAGTTCGCACGTAATACTTTCGTAATACTTTTGTATATTCACTTATATATATCCAAATCAAAACTAAAATGCTAAAATTATATACACAATTAAATATTAATTGTAAGTTTTTTAAATTTCCTTATGTTACTTTGGTTCCTAAATTCCACAAATCACCTCTCAGTTTTAGAACGGTCACTTGTGGACATAATACCTTTACCACTACAGCTAGAAAGAACTTGCTTAACTGTTTAAATAGAATTAATGAATCTCTTAAATTCAGGAATTCAGGATATTTCATTTTGAACAATAGTTTTGATTTAGTTAATCACCTTAGCAAGTTACCACAAATTCTTGGTTTCCAAACCTTTGATTTTAAAGACCTATTTAATAATATTGTCATTAAAGATTTACATAAAGTTATTATCTCTCTTTATCATGACTATATATCTTCCAATCATGATGCTTTTAATGTCAAAAATTTTCCTGTTATACAACAATTCCATTAGTTTTTGTGTTATACAACAATTATATTATCCAAGGTGATAACATTTATTTACAAACATCTAGTGTACCACAAGGTGGCTGTAGTAGTAGTATACTCGCTAACTTATATCTTTATTATTATGAATGTCATTTTAACTCTAATTCATATATTATATATAGATATGTTGACGACTTAATTTGTATTATCATTGATGATTCCTATCCCATTAATATTGATTTTTACCCGTCTAACCTAGAATTAATTCCTAATGAGCCTTGCGTTAGTCAAACTGTTAATTTTTTAGACCTAAATTTAGATACCCTCAATCATCATGTAATCACCAATCTATATGATAAAATAGATTCTGACAACTTCACTATCATAAAGCTGCTATCATATATATCCTGTAATTCTATTCAATTGTTTAGAAACATCATTTTAAACCAGCTATTTCGAATACATCGACTTTCTGATCCTCAGTTTCACTTTCTCCACATCAATAAACTTAAACGCATTTGTCAAAACTACCTATATCCGGAAGTATTTGTAAATAATATTATTAATAATTTCAAATATACCACGTAATAATTTTACACATGCATTATTTATCTTTGATTGGTTAACTCATTTTTGAAAATTCAACCATTCTTATCACCTCACTTACCACTTGGCCTGAGTCTAATACTGTTTACTATTTTCGAATGTCTATTTTCCACTTGTCCTGAGTCCTATACTGTTTACTATTTTCGAAAGTCTCCATACTTATTATGTATCGTTCAATTGTATTCATTCCCACTCGCATTGACGAAGTGAGGTGAAATGCTTGCCCACTCGCATTGACGAAGTGAGGTGAAATGCTCTGTCACTAGTTTATCTTACACGTGGTGCTATGCTTTTGATTTCACATTACAGTTCGTGGAGGTATTGTTTTTCAGCTTTGTATAATTCAATTGATTTATTTTTCTCCTTCCACTAGCCAGTAGACAGTTCCAATGGTGTCTATAGTTAAATACTATCGCCATTGTCAGAAACTGGCTATTCTATCGGTTTTAATTCGAATTGTATGGCTGTCCTGATGAGAATGCAATTTCGAACTGACCGCCATTTTTTGTGTGGTTTCAATTGATTGTTCTCTATTCTTGATCTCTTGTCTTGAGCTGATTATTATTGCCTATTCTCATTTTTGCAGAGTTTTATTTTTATTTACTTTTATATACTTTTAATTGTGATTTTTGAATCCTAATATTCTTCTCATCCCCCTTTCCAATGTAGTGATATGTAACCTTCTATCTTTATCCTTAGACTTGGCTTATAGTTACTCATTTGTAAGAGATATGCTAGAGATGGGTTTTTTTGTACATACAGTAGTTTATGCATAATTTTCGATTAAAATCCTTCAATTTTTATTTTTATTTATATATATATATATATATAATTGTAAATCCAATGTTAGAATGTAAGTAGTAACTCATAATACACTATCCCAAAAGTTTCTACAAAATACAAAGAAAGAAATAAAAGAAATTCAACCATAAAGAGGAAATTATAAAGTGTAATGCAGGTCATAAAGACAAAGACAATCAACAAATTTCAAAGGTGAGGAATGAAAATAGGAAAACAAAATAATCAAGCAAAAAAGCTTGCACATGGAAGAGCTCTAGACT